>JAVKLA010012326.1:0-38588 GCA_034782735.1 Sagittarius serpentarius
CAGGGTGTTATCAACATTCTTCTCATACTAACCCAAAACACAGCGCTGTACCAGCTACTAGGAAGACAGTTAACTCTATCCCAGCCGAAACCAGGAGAAATATATGTCAGATCAAATGACATCTTGTGTCCAAGTGTAGGCTAAGAACTGTAATTTTAAAACCATCCGCATGTGGATTCCATTACAATTGCATTGTTTTTAAGATGGGGACCAGCTCCATGAGCCAGCTGAGTTTTGTTTGTCACATCATTGAGATCTCGTTGTGTTTGGCCAGCATTCAGAGCTGCTTAGTGCAACCTTTTAGAATTGTTGCGTGTTACCGGGCTAACATTCCTCTCACTTGGGAGTGCGGCAGTCAGTAAAAGACAAATGTTACCTGCTTAAAGGAAACTCTTAAAAGCCACTCCAGAGCATGGTAAATGAACTTGCTTAAAAGGTGCAGCTAGTGGCGTATTATTTAAATTGACTTGGTTGCTTGGTTTGTTTCTCTTTTTTTTTTTAAGGAGTCCAATGACTTTTCCCAGTACCAGCTTAGGGGTTTGCTTAAGAAAAGCAGCATCAATCGATGCATAGAAAAGGTACAAGAAGAACTGGATCAACAGCACTCGGGTGAAATCCAAATGCAATATGAAAATGAAGGTGGTTTGGTGAAAGAAGTGGAATCTAGGAAGGTAGTCTCTGAAGATACTTCTCACTACATCCTAATAAAGGGTATGTCTGGGCTTAATTTTGTAAAACCTCTTGTTTGGTGTGTGCAGTCTGCAGCTGTCTGTTTTAAGAAAAACCTGAATATTGTTCACAGGTGCATGTAGCCAATACTTTGTATGAAGAGTGCATTACTGTTAGATGTAATTAACTGTGATCTGTAAACATGTAGAAAACTGGTTTATTAATCTTTATATAATGACATTCATTATGTAAAATGGAATGTTAGTATAAAGCAGTTTTTTACTGAAAAAAAAGTAAGTCAACAAAAACCTTTCTTTCAGGTATTCAAGCAAAAGAATCTACAAGTGGAGACTTGGAAAATACTGCAGGACCCTCATCAAAAATGCTTGAATGTACTAGATGGAATGAAATCAATGAATCTCCTGCTAATGCAAAGCTAGTTGCATCTGACAGGTTGCAGACAGAGAAAGATAACTGTGTGGTGACAGCGCCGCCCTCTCCTCGGACTTTGCTTGCTATCCAGGCAGCTGTGCTAGAAGGCAGCTCAGAGGAAAAACTGAGGGATGAAGATACAAGACAATCGAACGCATACCAATCTGTAACAGAGGCAGGCAGTGTGTCTCCAAGAACACTACGGGCAATTTTGCAAGCTCTGAGTGACGATGATGGAAGGGAGGAAGCTGTTACTGTTAGAACTGATGGAGTGCTGCCAGAAAGATCAGAAGCGAAGCATTTTCTGCTTAGTAGCTCAGATGAAGAAGATCAGATTCCTGAAGTTAAGGAGGGAAAGAAAATACCCACATCTACAGTTCATTTGTCAAACCAAGTGATAATGCAAGACACTGAATTTGAATGGAAGAGTCAGGAGTTGGGAAAAAGTCATATTACACATAAGGACACTAGTATATCCAAAGCCGAAAATTATTCTTGTAGTGACAATATGAGAAAAGGCAAAGAAGAGAAAGAAGAAAATGGTTCCAAAACAGACTCGGATTCTTTGGGAGATAAGGATATAAACTTGTGCACGCAGAAGTCAAGTTGTTCCCCTGTGCAAACTAGTACAGGGGCTTTGACTCATGCTGAAACAACAGGCCTTTCTGAAAATGAGGAAAACTTGAAATTTTCTGAAATTATAGAGGAAGTAATTTCGCAAACAGAAGAGAATGTATCTGAGGTAGAAAAGGATGTTAGACCTTTTCCAGAAGCAAAAGGTCCTGAGGAGGAAAGAGAAGGGATATTACAGTCTGAAGACAGTGATTCTGATGGTATGTGCTTTTTAATTGTATAAAGAGATAAGAAAATAGGACCTTATTGTATTTGTAGTCAGTTGAAGTTAACCTTTTCTCCTAGTAAGGAATGCCTTAAAATATATCTATTCCTACATATCTAGGAGGCGGGAAGAAAATCTGAGCTATATATTTCCCCTTGGTGTTACATTTTATCATTGAAACCTGAGTATACAATACGGAGAGTCAGGAAAGCATGCTGTTGCATACATTGAACTTAACTGGTGTATTAATGGTCAACCACTTGGTTTCTGTAATTTCACAACACTTGTATCCATTTACTGCATATAGGAAAAAAAAATCACTGCCCAAGGTAAAAATCCGTACAAGTGATTGTTTTTAAACAAGCAGCAGGAAGTTGAAATCTTTATTTTTCTTTAATAGGAAGCTTTATTGAAGTGGATTCTGAAATCCGTAATGAGGCTGAGTTTCCTACTAAATATGGTGCAAAACTGTGTAATGAAACAGCACTTCCGGCAGTGGAGACAGGCAGACAGGACTTGCTCAAGGAGTCTGATAAAGTGCAGTTGGCAAACTATCAGGATGTTGAAGGGGAAGATGATGATAACGATGCGGACGACTGGCAAGACTTAAGTTTGGTAACTCCTTGTTATTTGTTTTGAGCTAGTGCTTTGTCCCCATGTAGTTTTTAAGGAAAACTATTGGACAGCTTCTTACTGTTCCATTGCTTTCTCGTGTATGTATCTAATTCTGTGGGAACTGTTTTTTCTTTAAAGATGATGGTTAACCATAATCTCTCTGAAATCAGAGGGAAACCTTAGGTTTTAGCACTCCGATGAACAGACCTCTCTCTGGTCTTCTAATATACTGCATTAGAGAAGCTATGACCACTTCCAAGTGTGAATTAATGGAGCATATACAACGAGAATAATTATAGTTGGAGACTTAGTGCTTTACTTAACTAAGTATACCTGAATTGTTGAAGTAATGAAAATCTTGTTTTATTTTTCAGGAAGAACTAGAAGAATTAGAAAATTGCCTTTCTGATGAGCAGAATATGCTTTGGGCTCAAAAAAAGCAGCAGGAACGTGTTGCTGCTTCTGTAACAGGACAGATGTTCTTGGAAAGCCAGGTAGCATTTGTTGAATCATTTTGATTTGATATAGCATGATGTGGTCCCCGCCCCGCTCCACCCCAGGCAAACATTTTCTCAAAAGGTGTTACTAATTTTGCTTAATTACAGGTCACCGTTTTTTTCTCTTAGGAGCTTGTTTTCTTCAGTCTGCTTGATTTAAAATATTGAAAGTATTGAGATAATCTTGAATTCCAACAATTTTAAATAACTTATAACATTATGAAATAATAAAATCATGACTAAATCCACACTTCTTTAAGCACCAACTTCTTAAGGTTGGGCCAGTTTGATCTTTGCCTGTTGCTGTGAAAGCTGCACAAAAATAAAAAGAATAAAAAATATTAGGAAGTTACATTCAGCAGTATGGAATTGATGCAGTCTGAGTGTTAGGTAAATTGTGACTTCCCCTAGGAATTAAAAGATAAAAGCTTACGAGAAATCCGTATGGTAACCCAGGTTTATACCCTGGGTAACTGATTTTTAAAGAATATCACCAGTAATACCTGCATAAGCCTGTAACTTGTTTCAGTATTAGCGTTTAAAGGTTAATGCAGTCTAATGCAAGGACTACTTGCAATGCGATGTGTTGAGGTTAACATATCCATAGTATAGTAGACTAGTAATAGTATCTATGATGGAATAACCTTATTCTAACAAATTAATTCTGAGAAATATATAAATGCTTTTATTTTCTTTGCATAAAAGGGACAATTTAGATAGTCTTAAAAGGACTGAAATTTTTGTTTCCTTTGTTAAACATTTGCTCATACTTTTTTCTTCAGATGATTTTTTTAAAGGCCAGTAGATTGTGCTTTTGTAATATGACGTGCCATATAATGGTAGATACACCATTATAGTTGTAAGTCTTTTGACCTTGTGCTTTTTTTCTTTATTACAGTAAAAGTTCTAAGTCTTGAGCCTGACTTTGTCAGGGCACAAAAGGCAGCTGCACTGAGGAAAAAAAAGTGTGGTGTATGTGCAGATACATGTATACAACTCAATACATATTTAAAAAATTTTACATCTTAGCTTTTGCAGTGATTATGACATCCAACTTGGGAGCAGGAGAGTAAATGGAAAGCATAATTTCTGGAGATGGCATAATCCAGAATTGCATAACTAACACAAGCCTGTAAACCTGGTGTGTGTGGGACGTTTAACTGAGGTTAAATAAAAATTCCATGAAAGCAAATTGTGTAAAATGCATCAAAATACATGTATATCAAAACACCATCCAAAGGATTATTATTCTGCCCACCGTTTCCTGCTTGATATTAATGTTTCTTATATACTTTCATACTATTTTCTGAGCTGAGGTGATGGCTGATTTTTTTTTATTTTATTTTATATTTTTTATTTAACCTGCATCTTTCTTTCATGGAGCCCACATAATTGTAATGCATAGGCTTTTCTCCATGTTATGGAAAGCACAGTACTTAAGTATGGTTGTGTAGTTAAGGTAGCAGATTCTCAAACTGTGTAGTAATAGTGTGATCAAGTAGTGCTTGACTTACGTGGCACTAGCTGCCTGAGATGAGTAAGTGGGATTTCCCCCTTGACTTAACTGTGCTTGCCACTTTTTAGTGGAAATTAAGATGTGCTGTGAAATATTAAATACCTCCCAAGTGTGAATCTAGCAGTTCTGAGTCACAGAAGTACAATAGAAGTTCATTCTTCAGATGAAATATTAACTGTTTTCTCTCCATCCTACAGGAGCTTCTCCGTCTCTTTGGCATTCCATACATTAAAGCTCCGATGGAGGCAGAGGCGCAGTGTGCGATGTTGGACCTTACTGATCAGACCTCTGGGACAATCACTGATGATAGTGATGTTTGGTTATTTGGTGCACGACATGTTTATAAAAATTTCTTCAGTCAAGACAAATACGTGGAATATTATGAGTGCGTTGATTTACAAAACCAGCTAGGTAAGCCTCAGGTATTGATTTATTAAATACAGTCTTTAATAAGACAGCGCTGCCATGTATCTTTCTGAAGTTGTATTTTCTACAGAATTTTGTGTGTCTGTTATTACAATGCCTGTTCTTTGGGGAGTCTCTAAAGATATTCCGTTGGGTTGCTGTTTTTACTGCTACATGACCCCCCTGAATTTGCCAACACCTACATTTAATACACTGAGTTAGTGTGATGATCATCAAGGCTGGAGGTATGAACTATGGTACCAGTTTCTGGGTAAATGTCAGCATTACTTTTCTGACATGGTGGGAAAATTATCTTCTGATTTCATCAGGCTTACAGTCTTCTGGAAATGGAAGTTAATTTTGGACATACTGACACGTCATGTATTAGAAGAGGATCTGACCTATGTATATGCTCTGTAAAAGGTTTTTCATTTAGTTAATGCTGACGGCTTTTTTCTTCTTTCAGATTGCTCTTGTACTAGTCTAATCAAATTGTTGCTAATTATGTTGAACTACTAAACTTCAGCATCACGTAGTGTATTAAGGAAAATATGAGCCAATTTTAACTTTTTCTTATGCCTTGTTTAAACAGAACTCTTTTAAAATCAGTTTTGATGTTTTCAACGTGGAGAGGGGCTATAGACTTTGAAATAATATTTTAGTGTCTTCAGCATGTAAAATTTCACATTTTTATGTGGTGAAAAATATGTCTTTGGTTTCTTCTCCCCGCAAATTGAATGAAATATTTTTTTTTTCCCCTACTTATACCTGCTTAGGTATGCTACTGTAGCTTACTTGGAAAGGATTGGTGTAAAAGCGTGTGTGTGATTTTTAGCTGTTATTAATGCAATAAACAAGAGGTTTTATTTATTTATTGGGCAAAAATAGTCACCATCGGTCTTCATGTCACATTCCTTTGCAGTCTGGTACTTCTAGTCCTTTTCCATGCGTTGCACAATTGTTTCTTGACAATTGTTTTTTGATGGATATCCTGACTAGCATGCTGATGTTCTTGCTTTGTGCGCTTAGACACACATCCCCCCTTTTCTCCACTTATTTTCTTTCTTTTTTTTTTTTTTTTATTTTAAATCTAAACTGAAGCTAGTCACTGAAAATCAGTCTGGTTGCCTCAGGTCTTACAGAGTACCAAGTAGAAGTGGTCAGCTGAGTTCTTCCTTCTTTCTGGCTGTTTCACAGGCTCTTTTTGGTCTACTTGGTAACTGCACGAGCACAGAGCATAAGGCTTCCAGTTTGGGAACACTTACAAGAAGCAGAGGCATTGATATCATTGGGACTAGAATTGAAACCGAATGTTTTTATTTCTCATTCGGGGGTTATTAAATTCAGGTCAGCATTAGATGAGAACAGGACAGTAACTGGAGAAATATATGTAAAATAATATCTCTTAGCTCTTAGGAACCCAGAATTTCCCAATGGTCTTTACATAGTAACATTTTAATTTTGGCAAGAGGTATGTGCCAAGTTAACACAACTACCGGTGCTTGAGCTAGTAGTAGGATATTGACACTGCTTCAGATTATAATTTAGCAAATTCTGATGTTGAATTAAATGTAATTTTACAGAGTTAATGCCTTTGTGTTCCTTTTGGTTTTGACCTTTCAGATAATACGTTATTTTTTTAATTTGTAAGAGAACAGATGCTGAATCCACTGGTTTTACTTGGTTTATTTGCTTTCTTCTGCAGGGTTGGATCGAAGCAAGCTAATTAATTTGGCATACTTGCTTGGAAGTGACTACACTGAGGGCATCCCAAACGTTGGCTTTGTAACAGCGATGGAGATTTTAAATGAATTTCCTGGGCATGGCTTGGAACAGCTCTTAAAATTTGCGTATGCTTCGTCGTATTTTGCTTTTTTGTCTCTCCATAATATGAATATTAGTGAATATACTTTTCTGTTGCGTAAGCATACAACAAAACATATGACCATCCCTGACCATCATTAAGGAGACTAAGTTAACTGTAAAATATGTGACTCCATTGTATCACTATTTGGAATGGCAGGTAAATAAGGTGACATGTTGATACAGCAATTGCAGTGAGACTAATGAAGACAATAGAACACACCTGTAGAACTGTGCAACTGCCTCTGAGTTCATTGCAGAGCTGGATCCATAGAGAGGTGGAGGTTTATTCTCCCTGAGTTTGTGAGAAGGTGCTGTAGCTTGCTTGTAGAGAAAAGAGACTTGATGAGTGAGGAATGGATGACCTGGAAAGAGACAGACAGGTAGGCTGTGGGGAAGAACAAGATTTGAAGAGAGACAAGCCAGTTGTATTAACAATGGTAAGGATGCTTAGAAGTCTTTTTTTTCCCTCTTTTTTTTTTTTCTTGCATACCAAAAAAGTCAAAAAATGATCATTATGTGTGGAACATCCTCCCCAAGAGAGGCTGAATTTAGGGCCTTCTATTTAGTGGCTTATGGGGAATCCAGGTGATGTTTGCTATTGTGGCTTACAATGGCTGCATTTACTGTGTATGTTTTGTCTTTTCTACTTTCAGATTATATGTCCCTTTGGCCGTTTTTTATTTGGAAATTTCCTACCTCATCTCACGTAGTAACTGAAGTAGAGAGACTAAGGCTATTGAAGTGAGCATGGTGGCTCTTGATAATTCCAAATTATATTTTATGGAGGCAAATGAATACTTTCCTCTGCTTTTCAGTGAGTGGTGGAATGAGGCTCAGAAGAATGAGAACTCGAGACCTAATCCATATGATACGAAAGTCAAGAAGAAACTGCTGAAGCTGCAGCTTTCTTCAGGTTTCCCAAATCCAGCAGTGGCAGAAGCATACCTGAAGCCTGTGGTGGATGAGACAAGGGGTTCCTTCACCTGGGGGAAGCCTGATGTAGAGCAGATCAGAGAATATCCTTTTACTATATGGCAGGACTTGTTAGCTAGAAGTACTCCGACTAAAGTTCATAAAGCTCATTAGTAGAGTCAGTAATAGAGTGTCAAATTCTTAACGTCTCATTGGTGTGAGGGGCTCCCCGCCCCATCTGCATGCGCTCCCCTACAATGATAACCACCTCTGGAATGGAAGGGAATGCAGCCATGCATGTGTGCACTCAGGGCTGCTCTGCCCTCCGGAGAGAGTGGGCTGCTTCGCTTTGTGTGCAAAGAGAGTCTCATAGCTGGACTGACTAGTTTGTTGTGATGTTAAGTTTCTGTAATGGTGCTGTGCCTATTTCTAGACTTGGAGCGGGATTGTTTGTACACTCCTGATGTAAGTTTCGCATCTTTCACAAGTAAGTTTCAAAACCTAGTTGGAAATGGTGATTCAGTCTGTGCTTTATCCCTAGTTATTCACTGCGTTTCTTGCAGTAATGTCCGTTTCTTGCATCTGTTGCAGCTTGAGCTGCAGTGAATTGTTGAAAAGTAGGTGGCAATGCATGCAGAGCTAATAGTGTTTTAAACAGTAAATGAACCTTCCAGTGTGTGCAAGGGTAAAAATAAGGTTTACTTACAGGTATTTTGTCTTATGGCAGTACTGTATAGCCAGAATGAGTTCTGTCTTCACAGAGACATACTTTTGGAAATGTTGATATTGGAGAAAAAGCTGTGTAACTAATAGAGGTGCAACAGCATGATTAAGATACGTAGCGTAATACTGGAACCAACCACATAAGTGAGCTGTAATAACTTAGAGTATTTTCTCTGGTTTTGTAGTTGAAAAAGCTTTGAAGTAGAGTAACTTCCCTCCAGACATTGTTTATTTGAGGAATTTTCATTTTATGTGTTTACAAAATACTAGTAATAGCCATTTTGTAAAGTTCCTTAGCTTTCTGCACATTCTGTCAGGATCACTTTGGCTGGACTAGGACAAAGATAGATGGAATCCTTCTGCCTGTGATGAAACAGCTGAACTTGCAACAGGTAAAGAATATAACTCTGTATATTTTAAGGGTAACTGGAAAATTTTAAGAGAAGCATTTTAAAATGAACAGCAAGACTTTAATCTGAAATACATTTCTCAGAAACTGGGATTTGGCCATTTTTTTTTAATCTTAATATATATATTTTTAAAAGTTGTTAAACTTACTTCTCTAGACTTTGTTTCTGTATGATTTGGGTGTGCTGTGAGGCACTCTACATAATTTCAGTTGTTGGTTTCAAATTTTGTTATCAATCCAGCACTTATCTCAAGTCCAGGTTGCTGTTTGTTCTGGATGTAGCTGAAACTACGGGTACCCCAAGCACCTTTCGTACTTTTAAAAGAGAGTGCTGTCTCTAAAAATTATTTCTAAAAATGCCCTGAGATTTTGATGAAGTGAGACTGACCGTTTGGTACCATCCATATCCTTTGAGGAGTGCAGACTGAACCCGTGAGCAAGTGCCCATTAATAATATTACTCTAATTTCCAAAGCAGTGTTCTGTCAACTTTAATAAAAGCGAATAGTGGTGCATGCTGTGGTACTGTGAAAGTCAGTTGTAAAAGTGATCACCTCAGGTCAGATTCTTTTCTCCTTTTGCCGTAAGCTAGATACGTAGTCTAAGCCAGTGTTTTCGGTTCTCTCTATCACTCAAAGGAGTGAAAGGTACCAAAACCCATACTTAAATTAATATACTTTCAGGTTGACAGGAACATCCTTTGGAAGCGTCTGTCTCTCTTAGACAATTTTAGGGAGAATACAGAGGACTAGCGTAGTCGATACAGCAAGCATAGCTGTGGTTGAATAACACAGACCCATCGTGTGTGACTACTGCTAGTTCTACTCTTAAATCTTTATAGTGTAGCAGCGTGCGTTACAATGAACTAGAGTCAACTGACCGCATTTTGTTGCACTAGCATATGCAACTGTAAATTGCACTAACAACATTTACTTAGTAAACATTCTGTTGTTCGAACAGCTTGAAGCTAAGGATGTGTTTGTAAGGACATACTTAAGAGCACTACAGAGATTCTGTGTATTAGGGTTGAAAACAGCAATGTATGTCTAATCAGCAGCAGCACAATGTTTATAAAATTTCACTGGAGTCCGCTTATTATTTAGTTTTTGTGAAGGTTCTTGTTGCATAATTTGTAATAAAATGTAGGTATTAGCATAATAATGCATCTTATTGTTCACATCTATTTGCATGCATATTAATTTCATTAGTCCTTTGTCCTGCTTTAATTTGGAATGCTTTAGAGTATAGCTGAGATAACAACTGAATTCCCATCACAAAAACATCCAGAGGTGTTTCTCTGTTTTATTTTTGACAGACTCAGCTTCGAATTGATTCATTCTTCAGACTAGCACAGCGTGAAAAACAAGCTTTTAAAAGTGAGAGACTGCTCAGAGCTGTGATGAGTATGAAGAGAAAGGGAAAAGAAGAAGCCGATGAAATCCAGGAGGCCGCTGGTGTTACGAAGATGGAACTTAAACAGCGTGGGGAAAGGAAAGGGGAGGGTACTGCAGGCTGCGCCAGTCGTCAAGCTGTGGGCATGGAAGTCCAAAGTGGAAAGAGAAGAAAACTTTCAGATTCCAGAAAAGAACATTTATGTGGAGGTGGTTTTGTTGGGAATTTGCATCTTTCAGAAACTTCTAGTGACTCCTTAGTAGAGGAATGGGAAAACAGAGATTTAGGCAAGAGCAAAAAGAGGAAAAATGTCTCTGCAGTGGAGACAGCAGACCATAAAGAGAAAAAATGGTGCAGTAGCACAAGCAGTGACGATGACGAATGGGAAAATGTAGTCCTGGTGACTGCCAAACCTATATATGAGTGCAGAAAAAAGAAAACTCAGAGTAAGAAAGGAAGAAAAAAGAACAAGGCTTAAAGCAAAAAAGTCTTAAAAAAAGCAGCTGTGTGTCCATGGCTTTTAATGGCTTAAGCTTTATAAATATTCTAATGAATTTTTGATAAATAATAAATTATCCTTATTTGTCACATATTTTTCTGCATTTTGTGTCCAGACCTTAAATAGGAGGGATTTTACATGGTGAAAAAAATAATTTTATCACATTTACTCATAAAGACCTAGGTTGGACTTGATAAAAGTTTTCTGTTCTAAGATTTTAAAACTGAGCCAAAACATGATGCCCATTCATTTGCATTCTGACTGGGGTGAGGTAGCTGTTAAAAATCACACGCAATCTGTTGCTTCCTTAACTTCAAATTTAAATGAAATTTTGAAAGCAACTTGGATTATTTCTAGGTGCTGAGAGAAGGAAAACGAGCTCAATTAGGGTTGTTTTCCTTATTCCCTTCACTATGCCTGTGTTGAAAGTTTTGTGCTCAAAGTAATGTTGCTTATTGAACCATTCATGAGACAATGTAAGCCCTTGGAAAATCATACGGTACAGTAAGTCCTTATATAATCTGAGGTGCCATAATTGTTCATGTTCTGAATGTAATTGTCGTATTTCTAGACTTGGAGTTACATGACCATGTCCAAAGACAGAATTTGGCTGCAGAAGTGGTGTTCAGAGGTAGCCACTGGTTGCAGCAGTCATGTTGGATGAATTTGTGAGAGAAACAATGTGCAGAATTTATTTATAGCTCCTGTGGATTAAGATGGAAAAGCACTGAATGCTGCCCGTCGTACTTGGGTTCTTACATTACATTTTAGTCCTCCTTCTTGCTTCTTTTGTCTTCTCATGTAATATTTCGACTTCATTTCTCATCCTTTCATTGTTTGAAAGTCCAAGTCCATACAATTAAGTTTCGTATAAAACATTAGCCTCCCCTAAAAGGATGAAGGGCTGAGGTGAACTGGGTAGCATTTGGCCCTTATAGTCGCAGAGAGTCTAATACTTCATGTACAGTGTTGACTGGGCGAAAACAATCCCTTTTGATACTACTTTTATAAAAGATGATCATATTTAAAGCAAATTCTCAGCCTGGACAGCCAGTTTACAGCAGTATTTTGTAAATCACTCATTAGCATTACTGAATTTTGCTTTAAAAGTGTAGATCGGGTCTTGGTGATTTGTTTGATAGTTTCTGAATGTAGAAGAGCTCCTATTAATTTCTTCTACCAAGTACAGTCAAGTACAGAGACTTTCAGTTCTCTGTAGGGCTTGTTTAGTTAAATTTTGTACAATAATTTACTATTTTTTCACTGGCACCCAGAAACCCCAGTCGAGGTCAAAGTCTGATTTTGCTAAAAACTGGGTAAAGTACGAGACAGTCCCTGTCCTGAATTGCTTACAGTCTAAATAAGAGAAGTCTTAAAGATAGCCGTACTGGTTCCCATGGCAGTAAGTGGTTGCGATCTGTTGAGCGAACGTACACCTTGTATTTACAAAAGAGGAGTGGTACGTGTATAACTACACATGTTGACAGCTGTCTCATGGGGTAAAGCGTGCTAGGATTTTGGGGGTCCTGTACCTTGTTACAGCCCTGCATTCCAACGTGAGCATGCATTTTATATAGCCCTTCCACAAATGCCCCCGCCCCGGCCCCTTTGGAAGTTGCGCCCGGTGCTTAGAGGACCCCTTTGACTCTGAAGACCCATATTCAGCTCTGCGGTTAGTTTTTAGTAACGGTGGGGGGTTACTAACACTGCGCCGCTATCTTATTTTTGCAAAAAACACTCCAAAGGTGGTTACTTTGTGGGCTGGAGCTGCCTGGTCTGGGTGCCTACCGCTGTTACGAAATCCGCCGCCTTACGTAAGGGACGGGGGGTGTGTGGTGCCCACTTTCTGTTTGGGCTGCAGCTGTCGGGATTTATTATTGCTTCTGGTGTGGGGATGTTGGCAAGGCGTGACACGCGCTTCAGAGCAGACTTCTGCCTGGGAGGGGAACGACCGGGACGATAAGGATTTTTCCGTTTGAGTACCGACTTCGGAAAGCTGCGGGAGACTCAGGTAACGTGGACTGAAACGCAGCGGATGCCGGTGGTATTTCGCTTGTCTGTGTCTTTTGCTCTAAATTATTTTGTATCGTTTACTTTCAACAGCATAATGCGGCAACGGAGCTGTTCTGCACTGTTGAGTTGCGTGTACTACTCCCGAATTCATCTGTTCAAGTCAGACAGGTTGTTGTGTCGTTCAGTGTACCTCAAAGGGTATTCTTAGAAGGAAAAAGAAAAGTGTAGAGGACCACAAAATACAAAGCTTTTCCCTTTAAGGGTGATTTTATAGCGCAACGTTGCTCGTCCTTCAGAATGCAAAGGGACTGATTATTAACCCGTTTGTTATAGTGCAACGTTGCTTGTCCTTCAGGATGATTATTAAGCCATTATTTTTATCTTCTAATGGGAAGAAAATTTGTCCTTTTTTATACTTCTGAGGTAGATGACAAGCTGATGGATGTGTGTAACATTTACAGCTTAATGTCGCAGTCGTTTCTCATGCTACTGGTAATTCTGAAGATGCGTGCAAAGACTTTGAATCCCATTGAATCTCTTTTCTGTTCCCCATCTAACAACATTACTCATGCTAAGTTCATACACAGCCATAAATAGAATAGCGGTATTTTTGTTCTACAAGTTACAGTGATGTGTAGAAGACCCCTAAGTTATTTTTCACCTTCAAAGAGGTTAATGGCTGCTGGCATTGTGATGGTAAGGTTAAATATTAAACCTGTATGCCTTTTGTAGGGTGAAGTCAAGAGACCGTGGTGTGTCCTTTCTAACCAGGCAGGGCTGTTCTGTACTGTCCTCGTTCCTCTGAAGCCTTGAGAGGAAAACCTGCCTAAGGCTTTGCACTGTGAAGAGGTTTTTTCGATATTCAGCGTATGTTTTTACTTTGATTGCTTTTTTTTTTTTTTACTAGGTAAGAGATACTCCTTCACCCGTTGCCTTATTTAATTGCATCCCTACTGAGCGTTTAGACGCCTGTAGATTATTAACTGTATACTGCCTGTAACCATTCCTGCAAAAATCAGTCAAATTTCCAGATAACAGTACAAGAGCTTTAAAAATTATCAGAGCGTTGCTTTTTTTTCCTTTTTTTTTTTTTTTTTTCCTCTGAACTCAGTGTTCTTCTGATTGTAAAATATCAAGAACCGGAGACTATTGGTTGTCTGTGTGCTTTTCTGCAGATAGCTGAAAATTGTATTGTCCTCTGTCAAACTTTTCCTATTACTTCTTTCTCCCAAGTCTGCATGTTCTGTGTATGTATATAGGCACATAAGCATTCTGTTCGGCGTGTTGTCTATAGCTCCTGCTTCCTACTTATTCTCAGTGCGAATTTTACTAATAGGTTGTTTCCTTCCCTCCCAAGCCAATTAATTCAAACAAGATCAGATCCTTTTGGTGCAATTTTTCTTCTCTCAGACATTTGTTGCTACCTTTCCTTTCAATCGTTGATAAGCCTACCAACCCTGATTTGAATTCATCCTCATTTTAGAATTCCATAAAATAGAGCTTTGATAAACATTTAAAACTTTTTTTTTTTTATTTTTTTAAATCTACTTGCTTTTTCCCCTCTTTGAGAGTAGATCAGTTGAACTGGTTTGCCGCTTCTGGTTCTTTTGTGCTTTGAGTACTGATATTTATGTGACTACATGTCTTTTTTATCAGTAGAAGTAAATTATATCATAATACATGTAAAAATAATTTAAATTGTTTTGTGAAGTGTTACGTGGGGAAAAAGAAAGTAATTTTATTCAGGCAGGCTTGTGTTTCTCTGTCCCAGGTTTCGTGGCATAGTATGGATTTGACATCATCACAACATAAACATTTACAAAATGAACTGATAAGAGAATTGGAAAGACAAGAAGGTAAAATGTTTCTTATTTCACTGTATTTTCTAGTTGCACTTAGGAATATTGTTAAGTATAAGGAACAAGGTGCCTTGCTGACAGTGAGCTTTCTTCTCATTCATTTTTTCTGAAGAATTGTGTTTATGGCACTTGTACAGAAAATACAACAGATAGCGCTGTTGTAGTATTCTAGCTATGCAGTAAGTGTCTGCTATGCCGGCGTACTCTGGTCCCGGCTGTTTCCTACCAGTGCCTGGCAGCTTGCCTGCAGCTGGTTCCAGGGAATGAAGCCGTGACTACGATCAAGCTATTCAGCAGGGGTAGGTTTGCGGGGTGTCACTTAGGGAGAACTGGTTATTACAAGCTTGGTTTCTGTCTAGACAGCCTCAGACTTAATCTTCAAATGCCTTTGGGGGGCTGTTGGCAGCTTTTTCTCTTAAGCCAGGCTCATGGCTGCGCATCTTTCAAGATCCTAAAGCATCATGAGTAATCCACTTTTTAGGGGTCACCAGGGCTATACAAGGTTTTAGGGCAAGTGTGTGTGTTGTTTTGGGATGGGGTCTCTGAATGCGAAAGAAGGAGGGTTTTTAAAAAACTAATTTTATTTTTCATAATATTTTTGTTTAAAATCTCAGCTGAGTCTTGGTCCATGTAGAGCCAGGCTTCTGGGCTTCTGCTTTTTCAAGAGAGCTAAGTGTCCAGTTTTGCTTTGCTACCTGTTCAGCGAGGCAAGGTGGAGCTTTGGGCATGACGGCAATACTTAAAACTAATTATCTGCTTAGTGAAACTAATGTTCGTTATTTTGCTTTCGAGTAGATTTTTTAAAGCACCCCGAATTGATGACCTTCTTTAGAAAGCTGACATTGCACGAGAAGATGGCTGATAGGGATTGGTATAGATTGCTGTTCCACAAAACACTGTTCAAGAGCCTTAATCTGGAGATTTTCTTTAATGCAATTCCCTTTCCTACTGTGTAAGTCTAACGTGAACAAAGAGCTCAAGTTGATCCTATGCAATGAAGCATGATTATTGGGGGGGAGAAATATCTAGAAGTATAAATACTAAAGATGGAACTACTGAAGACTGAAATACTGATGACTGTCATTATGTGTATTCTGCAGTACGCAAGGGCTGCGGTAAAGTTGCACAGGCATTTCTGTGCTTCTGCAAGCTTGGGTCTCTAATATTGATACTCTCTTCACGCAGAATTCAGAGCGGGAAGGAGTGAGTCTGCATGTAATTTTTTTAGCTGTCGATTTACGAAAATAAATTGAGTTCTGGGACATTAGGTCAATGTATGCAAAATTAGTCGGTAGGGCAGAATCTTTAGATCAAATGCAGAAATATATTCCGCTTAGCTAACAGAGTAACTGCATTGATAGCAATAGCAGGTGGTTCTCTTCGCTGCCTAGAAACCCTAGTTTAAGAGGATGAGGAGATGTGAATGGAAAAAGGGATATCTTTACAGTTTCATCTGACACCAGGCTTTGGCATATTAAATTCCATGCCAGGTTCTGGGGGTGAAGGGTGCTGAACCTGCTGCACAGAGACTTACCTGCTTCTGTGCCTTTCTTGTTCTCATCCTTTTCCTCTGCTACCTTCCCCATTCACATTTCATTAACTTCACCTACCCAGTCTCAATCTCTGTTTCTCGGGGTTCTTGTTCCAGTTCAGTTTCTCTGCAAGTTCCAGTCTGAGCTCTTTATATTTGGTGCTTTCCCCTTTCCTTCTGAATTGGCTTGTCACAGGTTCTCCAGGTTAAAACTCCTTATTCTTGTTCATGGTTCCCATTACTACCGGTTCTCAGCTCACAGGTAGGTCCTCACCCGGTCTGATCTTTCCTCTGGTGTCTTTATCCGATCAGTTCTCCATCACACCGGCATCATTAGATGTCTCTTTTCTTTCCTCTAATGATTTTTCTTGATCATTAACTTTCCTTGGCCAAACTTTTCTGAGATTAGATTCTGCCAATCCTGTCTTAATTTCTTGGGATACTGAATTACTTTACCACAGTCAACATTATTTAAATTCACTCCAGAATAATTTTATCTCTGAGACAAAAGGAGGAGAGCAAGTTTGCAAGGCATACTTGTCCTTGACACTCCATCGTCTCACTTCACTTGGCCAGGGGTCAGTTTTTAATCCATAAATATCAGAAAATGCTGACCTGGTAACCGTCACATATCTCCCAGCATTTTAGAAGGGACACACTCCTACTCACCCTGCTTGACAGTTGTCCCAGTTGATGACAACTCCTGCTGTCATTGCAAGTCTCTGGGTGGAGTCCAGAAAGGTGCCTTAAATGGGACATAGTTGGAATGGAGGCAAGTGAGAAGCAGCCTAACCCTGTAACTTAGAAGTTAAGATATTCAGCTGGGAAGAGGGAGTGACTTAGTCTCTCATTCCTATTTCCTCGGTTACTTCTGAAGACACTTCTTATCCTTCTCGCTCCCTTCCCCACTGACACTTTTCCATTGACTCAAAGATTTTGCTATAAAATGTGAAAAACATCCTGGGACCAGCGCGTGGAGCCCAAGTCTGCCTCTTCACACCTGAGTGCCCTTTTCATAGCCGGGCTTTCCTTCGCTTGTTGTCCTTCTAACATGATTTTTGCAACCCTGGTTTCCTGATGGCCCACCTCTGGTGGTGGTGGTGGTGGTGGTGGTGGAGCTGGGGAGAAGCACCTGGTTCTGTAGGGTGGCTGGAACACACCCCTCGGGTGAGTGAGTTGTGAATGTGAATCCTTCTGAGGAAGGTCCATCACCGTGTTCCTCCATTTTCTGAGTGCTTAAATTGCTGAACCATTCTTTATGCAGTGGACTTTGCAATTAACAATGCTGGTTAAGAAATGAGCCTATTTATACTATATATAAATGATGCTTTTGCTATATCTTCCCACCACCTGTCTTCCCTTCTTTCATCTTCCTCTTTTTTGTCTATCTTTGAATTATTCTGCCGTCTTTAAAAGACAACCAAACAGCCTCTTCCATTAATTCTCATCAAGCATTACCTCCCCACCCTGCCCCAACCTCATGGAATTCACACCATTAATTACCTAAATATTTTTTCTTCACTGTAGGATTGACCTGAAATATCAGAACTCAAATTCGACTCCTCTTAGGCAACAAGCTGTCCCCAAACAAAAAAAGACTAATAGAGGTAGTGTGGAATAAGATGTGAGTATAACCCAATTAAGGAATGACTAGAGCTAAACTGCACCTTCACAGCAAATCAGAGTAGTCTAAAAATACCTCTTCTCTGAATTTACTTCTTGGCTATCTTATAGTAACTTATCTCTGAGCTCTTTTGTTTGAAAGTGGCAGCATTCAAATCCTATAGTAAACATCAGGTGTACTAATTTGAATTAACACTTCTCTGTTCCTTTTCGTTCCCCCAACAAGTAGAGCTGCTTTTGCTGAAGACTTTACTAAGCTCAAATAGGAACTTCTTGTGTATGGATAGAACAGAAGTTGGAGGCAACAATCAAATAATCAAGGCGTGCGTTAACTCTGTAGAGAAGTCTGTAACCTATTCTTCCCTCTCAGCCGTGTGCCTGTCTTTCCTGTTTTCACATCTTTGCCCTTTGCGGTAGCTGCATTTCAACAACAAATTAAGTATTTCTCAACTGCCACACGAGAAGGGTGGTATGTTTGCCTGGATTGGTGGTGTTAAGTTACTTTCAGGTCCTTTCCTCAAAGAAATATTTCAGAAATCCAAAACTGTTGGTAGGGGAAAATTGGCAGACTTTTTGTCGAGTCCCTTCTGTTCTGCTGGCTGTGGTACCTGGCCTGTTCTGGCGTGGCGTTACAAGGAAGTAAGAGCTTTCAATGGCAAAAAGCCCTCTTGAGCGGGCAAGGTAAGGTATGTGAAAGATTAGACTAGACAATGGTTTACATTGTTTAAATTACTCATCCAGAGCCTTCCTATCCATCAGGAAATTGGCTGTCGGCCTTTTATAATGTACATTAGACCATCTAATTTAAAACACAGTCTGCTTTTGTAGTCAAGGGGAAATCATTTAGTTATCTTTACAGATTAAGTAGCTGCTGAGCCTAGACCTGAAGATGTTTTCAGTGACAGACAAACACGATGAAGTAACAAGGGAAGTACTTGGCACATTTGAATTCATTATGTGTTCATGAGATAATCTGACTGGGTACTTCTGTTTTCAGCCTTCAAATGATTTTTGATGACCAGTGACTCGGATGGGGCTGGGATTTCAGTGGTGTGAATTTCAAATTGAAAATGTGCCTCTCAAGCCTGGCTGGATACTGTGAGCATACCTCTCCTCTTCTTGTCTCCTCGTGCTCCGAGCTAAATGCATCTTGTCTCTTGGCTGAGAAGTGGGTGCCCGTGGGTGGCAGTTTTGTATTTCTGCATTTCAAAATATAAAGTTTCAAGCATTATATTACCCTGACGTAGTATCTCAGATTAATCAATATAATATACCTCATCATTGCCGTCAATTCAGCAGGTTGAGCTTGTAATGAATGTACTAGAATGCCTACACTCAGTTACATCATCATTTCCCTCTTTCTAGGCAGGGATGAAGTAAGGAAAAATTAACCGTGTAGTTTAGATAAGTACTGGAACAGTACATTGTTTTATGTTCTTAGAAAGGGGTAGGTTACATCTGACTTCTGGAAAGTCAAGGGCATGATTAGTTTTCCCTCCTAACCCCTTTAAGGACTTTAAGGGTCCTTAGGCTGGAATGGAATGGAATGAAATAGAAATTAGTGGAATGAAATAAAGATACTAAAAGTGATACCACCTGGAATTTGGGGACTCTTCTGTGATTCAGGATTGTGTATGTTTCCATGGAGCCATCTGTAATGCTTGCAAGACCAGGGCTCTGATCCTGAGATGTCAGCAGCTCAGTAAAAATTGTAAGACTCCAGAATCCCTTAGAACTGGGACCTAATGTAGATTTGGGGTAAACTTCTGAGCTATTGGAAATACCCAGAGGGATTCACAGGGCTACCTTCTGACAATTCCTACCAGTGTAGTAATGTAACTCTTCTCCAGTCATCTCTTACAGTTACAGAACTGGTTGCAGATCTGTTCCCTGACTGACCTTCCTGCAGGTATCTTCTTGACGTTGGGATATATAGATAGCTATTTTTTTAATATATATATATATGTGTGTATATGTGTGTGTGTATAATATATGTAATGTATATTATGTATTTTATGTGTATATTATATATATAAAATAATCTTGAATCTTCACTTTGATATATATAAAATACATCTTGAATCTTTACTTCGGATGACTCCAGTTCTGTGTGTTGAGAATGGGGAGGTCTGAAGAGTCCTGGCTGTCATGAATTCTTGGAACTTTCCCTCATGCACTACTCAGTCAGTAATGTCAGTACAGGTAGTCCTCCTGGGTTCATCAAACTCAGAGGCAATTGCTGAGAAGTCCTAGAGGAACCATGTGTATCTTCACAGCTGTTGATACATGGTTCTTAAAATATTGTAAGTACAAGTCTAAATGGTAAATTTTAAATCTAAACTCTACAGGTGAGAGTATACTGCTTCTGAAGAAGGGAGAATATGTTGCTGTAGGGCTGAACTTTGTCAGGTCAAGTTCATGCTGAAGGCTTGGGTTTCATTCCTTTTGCCAGTTGGAGAGTATCCATCAAAGCAGGAGAGAAGCAGAAGACGGCTAGGTCTTATTTCCTTATCACCTTGGGCTGTGACACCATTTGACCTCAAGAGATTAAGCAGGGTCAGGCCAGCACTTGAAAGAGACTAATCTGTATTTTTCCCCTGTAGGTTGTTTTGATGAATCATTGGGTGAAACTATTGTTTCTGAATTAATGCTGTCCTAATCCATTAGCAAAGTACTTGGAGGATGTTTTGTTTCTCTGTGTGCTATTTGTGAATGGGTCTGAAAATGGAGATACTGTCTGCTAGTATATTCTTCACAGCTTTCATGTGGAATGGTCATTTAACTTCCTTTTTTAGCCACATTTTGATTCAGGTATCTAGACAATGGTATCTGTCTTTTTTAAAAATACAATTTTAATTCAGCCCCCTTGTCTTTGCTGCTTTTCCTGCATTTAACAGTGCCTGGCTCTGTTCCCTTTTTATTCAGTAGAGAATGCATTACTGTAGGCAGTATCATTAGTTATACAGTGAGAGGTTTAACATATGCTATTAATTGATGGAAGATACCCAACTGAATTTTAAGGTTACTGTTTCCTGATGGAGCTGTATGCTCCCAAGCATGGTTTTATGTGACGATTGGTGTAAAGGGAGCATCTGATCATGTAGCACGTTTCTAAACAGGTATCGTTTCTACTCATTCTAAGCAAAAAAGTGTGCAGATAAAGATAGCCTAAGGCCCATTCATGTGATTTGCTTCATTGATAAAGAAAAAGATGCTGCAGTTTGCAACTTGCTCTATTCTGACCTGGTCTATCTCCTGTTATTTTTCTTCTGCCTTCCCTTCCCCACTTGAAGGACTTCTCCAACTCTGTCTCAGCAGAACTCACGTCCTTTTCTTTCTTGGGGTTTTGTTCTAATATAAAACATTTCATTTGACATTTGAATGTGTCAGCAAAATCCTCTCTGGTTCCCTACACAAGATTTTGCAGCTTGGCATGCGTTTCTCTAACTAACCTGCCACTGACTTCACAACTCCAGTCTTCCACATGATTTAGTATGTCTCTTTGGAAAACTGTGTTTGCATTTCAGCTGTAATAACGATGATTGCTTTGTCTTTGAGAATGATGTTTACGCTGTTTTCGTAATGATGTGGCTGATACAGTGCAAGATGTGTCAGCAGGCTACAACTTTTCTCCCTCAGCCCTGATATTAACTTAAAATCAAGGGAGTTCAAAGAACATGCTCAAAAGACGTTAGACTTCTATGATAAAAAATACTTTACCTGAAATGTTTCAAAGAATGCTGTGAGAAATTAACCTATTAGGCAGAAAGCCTTAAGAAACTTGAAGACATTCAAATTCTCTTTCAAGAAGAATTTGGGGCATCTGTAGATGGGAACTTCTGTATGAACAGAAGTTCAAGACCAAAGGAGCGCTACCTGTTTCACCAACAAAATTTCTCAAAAATCTCAATTTCTGTATGTTGCCTGAACAGGATCAGGCTGTGTCATCTTAATGTAAATAAGGTTCTAGCACCCGAAACTCCAGTGTTTTATGTGTATACATGCTCATGCAAAGAGATGAATAGACGTCATTCTATGTATACCACTTCCATGCCTCTCCAAATCACAGAAGAGGAGTAAGCGCAAACCTACCTGATCAATTCTTACATTCTTAGAAGAATTGAGCGCCAGGTCAGTCAAGCCTTCTCTTCTCTTGTTTGATGCTATTCTACTGATGAGTCAGCTCTTGTCGTCTTAAAATGTCATTAAGAACCATTCACTGAGTCATAATTCCAAGATTTATTTCTTCCTGAGCAAGAGAATATGGACTGATAGAGAGATAAATGCTTCCAGGAGAATAATTTCCTGTCAGCTTTTTACATCTGTTATCAAGAAACTAGTCTGATCAAAGTACCAGCAGAACTTCCTCAGTGTTTGCAGGTACTAAAAGACTTTGTCTCACTTGGATTTTGCTTACTCTGATAGCAATTTTCTTGTTGCTTGAAAGATTTCCCACTAGTTTGTTATATTTCTGTTCTGACTGCTCTGAAGGCAGTTACAGAAAAATTAACTTCTTTGCTTTTGTGCAGTCCCACAAGAAGTTCAGTTATTCTGAAAGATAATAAAGCAGAAAATAAAGAGTGCCGTTTGCAGTATGAGGGGAAACTTGTATGTAAGTAGGCACATCTGACTAGAAGTCTGCACTCCTTGTTTTGTCAGCACTCTGCGTCAGCATCACTAACATCCTGGACCTGATAAAATATCTCATTAGGGTTTTGAAGCCTGTCTACCATATGATGTCTCTGATGAAACAGATGCTCTTTTTGATCCTCCACAATAGTAAGATCTTCTTAAGGGGAAGACAAAAATATAAAAATTATGTAAACTTCTCCAGGTAATCCCCCAGGTGGGTTATCAAAGGGATAAAATGGCCAAAGATTTAAGTAGTGTTATTAATCAGCAGATTTGGGGTTCTTCTTTGAGGGGCGTGGACAGTTTAGCTCAGGTAGGGAGCAGTGGCCTACAAACTCTGTTAGTGTAGGTGCTAGGCAAGCCCTAAGTAGAAAGATTGCTGATAAAGTAGGGAATAAGTGGGAAATGTTTATTGAGCACTAGAGGGGTAACTGTAATACTGCTAAATTTTATAGATCTTCTGGCAGAAGCTTTATAAGTTAAGACTTAGTAAGTTACGGCTTCTCAACAAAATTGGATCCAAAACAGATGTCAAGGGAGGAAGAATCAAGAAAAATGGTTGCAACTGGGAGGTAATAGAAGGAATGGCTTTCTACTTCCACAGCTAGTACTGATCACAGAACAAGATCAGACTGCTCCAAGCAGAGAAGACTAAAAGCAGGCTGTATCTGGTATGCCTGGAAACAGGATGATGTATTAAATACACTTACAATATGTGTAATAAGACAGCTTTGTATTAATTCTTTCAAAAGAAGAGATTAATTTTGCCCTGGAGCAGCATTTCTCTGGCACTTATCTCATGTTTGTGCAGAGTTCCCTGCTTGCAGGCACAATGACGCGTGTTTTCTCTCAACACAGGCTTGCAGAAGATGTCACGGGCTGCCACATACTACTTATTTCCTAGCACCTTAAAATCTCTTAGATTCAACGTTGACTTATTTTATTGAAGTTATCTTTATAAAATTATACTGTTTATATTTTTTCCAGTAGCATACGTGTTATATTATTTTTATTTTGCTGTATCCCATGGTTAGGGTTCATTCCCCATTCCCTCCTCCCCCAGTAAATTCTTGGATTTAGCATGGGTTGGTTAGTTGTTTTTTGTTGTTGGGTTTTTTTGTCTGTCTGTTTGTTTGTAACTTCCAGATTATGTCTTAGTGTCAACATACTAAGATTGAACATGAACGTTTTTGCTTTTTCTTCCTTGTTTGTTGCTATTCTCGAGTTTCCTCTGATGCTTAGAGTAAGTTGAGTTGCAAGCTTAAAGCACTGGCTAATGAGCCTGAGCATCTTCCTGATGTGTTTTTGTTTGGTATCATCTCTTTCTTTTTTCATCCCTGCTTTTGTTCCTTGGTTCTTCTATAGCAAGGAAGGGAAAGAGCCTTGTCAGTAGGTTATGGCAATAAAAATACTGAGGCATGCGACAGAGCAAATGACAACACTTGAGGCCATCATGTCCTGTGACTGCGGTGATTTGAGGGGGAAGAACACGTGAAGAATCTTCGGTAGGCCAGTTTGGTTTATGCTGATGAGAACGTAAATGTTTTCATTTTTAATTGCCATTGGGCCTGCAGTTTCTGTGCAGATCCCAATCTTGATATCTGTGGTTTTGATGGTAACTCCAGGCTTGATACAGAAACTCCGCTTTGGACAAGATGGTAGGTAACCCAGTTATCTGAATATCTAGCATGCTTTCTAGGACGTTTAGCTTGTAAACATGTTTTGCTTTGGCTAATTTGCCAAGAGATCACAGTTGGATGTGAAAGCAAATTTTCTGTGAAAACTTGGAATGATTCTAGACTTTGCTAAGAAAATGGTCTGGACAGCTTCACTTACAACTTATTTTTTTGGTAGCATTGTGGTGCCGCTTTGCGTGATGGTGGCAAAACTGAAACTGGCTTGGTATTCAGCTAAAAAAGAAAGAATCCTCTCCTGTTAGAAGAGTTATCCGGGATTATGTTAGCGATCATAAATATCCTTTGCTTAGCAACAGGGATGGCATTCAGGGTATCAAGCCAACTGGAAAGAATCCCTCTGACGGGGCTCTGCTGGGGGGGGGGGGGGATAAGCTTTCCTGACAAGGCTTGTGCTTTCGCTCCCGTCTGTCATAATTTGTGTTGCTAGGATCTGTTTCACAAGTTTTGTGACAGACTTAAAAATGATACGGTGGCTCCTTTTGTTTACTGTCAAAAAGAACCATAATGTGGGGAAAGTGAACAGTAAAAGGATATGGGAAAACAATAAAAAATCCGGGCACGTAGGGCCGTGAGTGCCTATACTAGGGCAGCTGTTCTTGAAGGGAAAAAGAAGTTAAAATTTTTCCTTTGGATTGCTGAAGTGGAAAGCAGTATACGGTAACATTCCACTTCTTTACTTTTTATGCACTTGGCTTCTTCAGCAAAACAGAAAGATTATTTAGTCATAAACTGAAAGCTGCGGTTAGGATTCAGGAGACTTCCCGTGTATCATGCTTCACCGTAATGGTGAAATGTATTTTTGTTCACAGACATCATTCACATTTTTGCTTCCAAATCAGCTTTTCAATACAAATTGGTAGTTTCATTTTCAATCCACTCAGCCTGTTTGACCTTTTATACTTTTGCTTCCAGGGGAAAAAGAAGATGAACAGATAGTTGCAGAGATCATGAGAAGGCGTTTTTTCCCTGCTCTTATAACTCACAGGACCTGGGAAGGCTTTCACTTTGCTGGCCATGAGATAAGAATTACAGAAGCCACTGATTGTTACGGGGCAGTCGTCTGGCCATCGGTACAATATTTATGCAGTATTGTTATTTTTTAGTTTTGGAGTCTTCTAGCATTTTTAATTTGTTTTGCATGATAAATATGTTTTGTTGTATGTTGTAATCCCAAGGAAAACGTTCTGTGCTTCTCTGTCTCTGTTCTGCAAATCCCAAACCTTAATTTAGCCTGATTTTGTATGGATTCCTGGTTCTCAAAGCTTAACTTGAATTTCTTGTTTGTGCTCCTGTCACACAAGATCCATGCTCTTGTGTCCCCTCCTCACCTACTAGTAACTTTTGATCCTATTGGCCAATTAGAAGCATATCTTGAAGGATATACGGCAGTCTTACGATGGTTACGTTTCTGTACGTTTTATAAATACGGACGGCTGTGTAGCAGGCAGATCCAGGTTGTGGAAACAGCTGTGATACGAGCTCAGAAGGTATTAGCACTCATGGGAGCTACTCAGTTTACGCTTGTGAGAAACAAATTTACCTTGTAAATACGCAGACATGGGAGAAGGTTCAGCTGGAGCTTTCAGTTTCTTAAACAGCCAGAAATCTAGTGGGAGAGAACCATCGTCCTTGGCTCTCGGGATGAGAACCATCAATATGCTCACCGTACAAAGACCCTTCTTCAAGGTTTTGAATCTGTGCGATGCAGCTCACTGACTGTTCTGAAATAATTAAGAGTGGAAGAAGCCACTGAGGTCAGGGAGGTGCCACGATGCACCACCGACGCTTGCGGCATTCAGAGAACACCCCTGACACGGAACCATCTCCAGGAGCCTCTATAGGAGGGAGAGGACGAAAACCCAGGAGGCTCCATTTCCCTCCCAACGGTGACAGCCTCCTGGCATTGTACTATTTTTAAGAAGTTCAGCCATAGAACATAGCCAAGTAGGCCATAGTTCAGCTGAGGAGAGTTAGCATACTCTGCTGTTTTGAACTCCAATCAATTTTCCTTGTCTTAGCAGACCTGGACAAGTCATTTATATTATATCTCTCAGCGGCCTCAGCGCACGTCTTCAAGGACAGGTTGGCTGGCTGCCAATTATTCTCACAAAATCACAGGCTGTACTGAAAAGCAATTTTTTTTTTTTTTTTGTTTGTTCCCTGGAAGGGTTTAGCCAGTTCTGCTGTGGACGAAAGGCAACCTTTCTGTCTGTGTCTCTTTGTGTTCTCCCTTCCCGTTCCATCCAGCAGTATTTGAACTCTTCTGAAAAAGGTCAGCCAAATTTGTTGGGAGGGCAGAAACTTTAAGGCAAATAAGGTTTCTTCATGTTTCATGGAAAGGAAGGCAGATTTCAAAGTTTCCCTAATTTAACCCACAGAAATTTTGATCCTGCCAGCCAGTTTCTACAACAGAATACGGCAAAACTCGGAGGGAAGAAATTATAGAACTATATGGAACAAACAGAAAATCTTAATCTTGTGTGTTTTTAAATGTCAGTCAAACATCAGACACAATCTTTAGGAACCTGGCTTTAATTAGTCTTGGTGCTCACAGACTTATTTCTGTTATCAAAGCTTTGTTGATTATAAGATATATGTCAGTTTGCGTAAAAGACCCTACTCTTTTTGCTCTGAATTAAGGGGTAGAAAGCGAAACCTTTGTTTGAAATTCTAGCACGTTAACATTGGGTCAGCAGTCCTTCTGCTCCTTTCCTTCTACTTCTTAATTGGTTGAAAGCAAAACTAAGA
The DNA here is from genome assembly GCA_034782735.1 of Sagittarius serpentarius. Classification (NCBI taxonomy): domain Eukaryota; kingdom Metazoa; phylum Chordata; class Aves; order Accipitriformes; family Sagittariidae; genus Sagittarius; species Sagittarius serpentarius. Next base: position 26,876 of record JAVKLA010012326.1, read on the forward strand.
GTGTCATTTTGCTGTGCCAGGCTAAGCCACTAATAATTGCCTTTCCAAATGGTCATCTGTATTGCAAGAAGATGGGGCAGCCATCATACATATTTGTCAGTGGAGACTATATCATTATTGAAGTCTGGGAAAAAATGTGGGAGACCAGCTGGAAACTATTTTTGCCAGAGAAATAAAATCAGCAATTTCTAGTTCAACAGTGAACTAAACCTCACTGGTCAGTATGAGACAGGGCAGAAAAGCTGAAGAAGCTTCTTAATCACAGTTTATAAACGCATATATAGGGAGTCTGTTGTTGAGGGCTCTTTGTGGCTTTGTGTGCTATAAAAGTTGGCTAAGTTTAACAAGGTAAGCACATAGGAACTCAAACACTGAACTGGAAGAAAAGGGGTAAATCTGTTGGTCCCTTTTGAATTATTGTGATAATTAATTATTGTTAGAAATAATGAACTACTGGAAGAGCTTAACAAGGGGTGTTGTGGATTTTCTCTCGCAAGCAGTCCTTCTATCATGATGTCTTTGTGAAGGACATGTTTTAACTCAACCAGAAGTAAGTGCAGTTATAAGCAGGAATTGCTGACTGGAATTTTATAGCTCGTGTTATGCAGCGTGACAGATTAGATAATTGCAGTTGTTCCTTCTGGCTGTAATGCTTTGCAAGCCTATATTGAGGCATGTTGTGGCATTTATTTTGTCAGCTGATAGAGCTCAAAGATCATATTGAGCTGTGATCCTTTAGGGACAGCGCTTGAATGAATATTGCTCGTTTGAACAGACATGAATTTTTGAACAGACAAGAATTTTTTTGCATGCTTTTAAATGACAATGCATATTTAGTGAAGGGATTTATTTCATTTGTTTGTTCAGTGTGTTCATGGATTCCCTCCCCTACAGGCTCTTGTTCTGTGTTATTTTTTGGAAACTAATTCTAAACGATACAATTTGGTTGACAAAAATGTGATTGAAATTGGAGCTGGAACTGGGTTGGTCTCCATAGTAGCCAGTTTACTGGGTGAGTACATGCCATTGCTCTTATGCTCTTGGGAACATCTCTCAGACGGATACTGAAGGGCAAAGGAAGTGGCTCAGTTCTCTGAAAAACTGTTGTTTGAAAGCTTCCAAGAGCAAGAAAAAGTAAATTCCAAAAGGCTTGTTTGGAAACCCGGTCTGTTATTTTTTTTCTGTAAAGCTGTGAGCGTATTGATGCAATAAGGGAGGTCCCAGTAGGTGACGTTGTCATTAACAGTGTTAAACAGGGGACCAAAATAAGGATCTAGTGGCCTCTCAGGGTGCCAGTGGCAAGCAGATGAAGCCAGATGTAGGTATGACCAATGCACCACCTTCCATTGACCAAACAGCTCTTGGATGCCAGGTCACTTTCTTTCCATTTGTGTTCAGCATTTTCCTTCAGCAACTGATCAGCAACTTGATTTTTCTGCTACAGACACTGTTGTGTTTTCTGTCATGGCAGCCTGTTGTTCCTCAAGAGTAATCCAGATCAGTGACTGCATTTTAACAGAATTTTAGCTTTCTGTAGTCTGAGAAAGCTGCTTCCTATGCAAAAAGGGAAGAACCAGAGGCAACGCTTAAATCTCAGCCTGACTTCCTGGAGTCAGTAACTGGTATTCTTCAATCCAGAGTCACTCATTGTGCTTTTAAGCAATACGATATCAAGACGCAGTAGGTACCTGATTTCTCCCCACCCATCCCCAGCTGCATTTAGATGTCAGTCTGTAGAGTAGAACTTCTGGGAACCAAATACTTATTTTAAGCACAATGGCTAAGAGCTATTGGGAGCATTTACATTGTTCTGTTCCCCTCAGTGAGAGCTACCTGGTAAAATCAGTTCCTTGTGCAGTGGCTTTTGTGAATGGGCTTTTACTCAAGTCTTGAAGTATATTCACAGATTATGTTTGTTTTCTCCCTGTCACAGGCGCACTTGTGACTGCCACTGATTTGCCAGAACTGCTGGGAAACCTTCAGCACAACGTTCTCCAAAATACAAAGCTGAAGTGCAAGCACCAGCCTCGTGTTAAGGAATTGTCTTGGGGAATTGATCTGGAAAAGAACTTTCCTAGGTCTTCCTGTCACTTCGACTACATTATGGCTGCTGATGTAGTTTACCACCATCCCTTCCTGGATGAACTCCTCCAAACTTTTGATCACTTGTGCAAGAATGACACTGTTATTCTGTGGGCTATGAAATTTAGGTTGGACAAAGAGAACCAATTTGTGGGCAGATTTCAGACACTGTTTGACTTAGAGGTGATTTCTAATTTCCCCAGTTTGAACATAACCTTGTATAAGGCAACGAGGAAAGGCAGGATGAAAGCCAGACCCTCCAAACTGGCGGTCTGAAAGAGAGACACAGGGAGGTGACAGTTTCAGCTGTTCTGCAGCTTGTTCTCTTTTTAATAATTTCCATGTTAGTAGCTGCTAACACCTACATGAATGACATTTTTAGAGACAGCTAAAACAAAACGTCAGATTCCTAGTTCGTTCCTAACAAATTCCTAAATTCAGTTTGCTGATAGTTTTATACATAGAAGAAATGTATCTTTAATGCTTTCTTGACTTTTATGTGCTAAGCTGACAACACTGATAACTTTCACAAATCTTACCATTATTATTATGGGTTGTGTAATGAATATTTCCAATAGCTTTCAACTGCAGCTTTGAACGGTATCTTACAAGATCCATCATTTAAAACTTAAGACTATGATAAATCTTTGTATTTAAAAGTTGTGGTGTTAAATCTGATCTTTCCGCATTCTCATTATCGTATAAATCCTTCCTTTGAATAGCCTTTATAGGACATTAAATTAGCTGAACACCCCCGCCCCCGGCCTGGCAAATATGCTGTCATAATAAAGGGACAGAATATATTAGTTACCCTTTGATTTAATGATTATGCTTTCTTCCCCTTCCATTTTTTATTTAGATTCAGGGATTCTTCAACAGACAGCCGTACACATGAGGCAAGAGGGAGTTAAATGCTTTGTTGCTTGAACAAAGGTCTTGGATAAGAAGAGTACAGCATATCACCAACTGCCCTTTGCAAAGACCTTAAATTCTTGGAGGTTTACCCCTCCAAAAATAGACGGTTGTCTGGACCTTGGGGAACAACAATGGAAAAAGACAGTGGCCATCAAGAGAGGAGTTTTGCGCTGCTGGCTGGTGGTGGCTGGAGGTAGAAAACTAAACCAGCCTCGCACGGTGTGACTGAGGCATGGCCAGGCTTAAATATTTGTTTGGTTTTGTAGCATGGGCAAAGAAAGTACTTTTCTCCTAGCTGCTCAGTTCTGCGTGTTCCTGTTTTCAGTGGTCAGATTAATGTCCTTGGAAGCCTATCAGAGAACTTTCTTTTGGGAAGATTAATAAAATGATTCTTTGCAGACCCCATATCTTATGATTTCATTCATAACTGAGCGTGAGAGACCTTCAAGTCCCTTGCAGGCTAGAGAAGAAAACCTGGCTCGTGTGCTGATGTCCAGGCAGAGCTTTACCACCTCTTCTGCAGCAGGCAGTTGCTCTAGCGATACGAGGGCTCTGGGAGCTGTCGGTCTTCATCTTTTTAGCTCCTGTTTGTATTGCCTCCAGGAGTTTTTCATGTGTTGTCAGATTTGAGCATTTTTTTAAATGATGACTTCCAGAACGTACTACTGTTTGTACCTCTTCTTATGACAGGTGCGTGTTACTTACTCTGCTGCCTGGCACAAGCATAGGGCAGAACTATGATAAATGACTGGTGTAACTCAATGTACTCTTACTCCCAGCCAAACATTTGGTTTTCTTGGGACAAAGGTGCCCGAAGTTAGAGATGAAGTGCTGCAGAGAGGAGAGTCTGCGCTGCCAGACCTTTCCAGTGGGAGCTGGGGATCCCATGTGTGAAAGGAGGTGGTGAAGAGAATTTTGGGGGGAGGATGGATGAGGACATGGCAGGAGGGATCTGGAGTTGGAGGGAGGATTGCAGAGAAAAGGTAGCTGTAGGGAGAAGGTGAGATGGAGGAAGAGAAGGAGAAGAGGTGGCGACAGTGAGACTGACTTCAGAAAGGGTTAGGAACCATAGCACGAGGGTGGACCACCTTTCTTGCTGCGGACTGTAAGGGGGGCATCCTTGGATGACTCTGTGATAATGCTAGAGCAATCAGTATGTCTTAGCCCAGGAGAGCAAGACGAGAAGAAAGGAAGCCAAGTACACTTACTGCTTTTGGGCTCTCCCGCTGGGAGATCACGTGCGAGATTCCGTCTTGGAGGCTATTAATGAAAAAATCTGATCCTCATCAGTTAGTTTCCTGTGACAAGGTTTGCAGGTAGAGGTAGCATCTTTTGTTGGATCAAACAGTATAGCGAGAAAATTACCCTTACCAGCTGGCATAGAGGCTATTACCTCTACTTAGAGATGTTATTATGCTTATGTCCTTAGATCTTCACAGCTGTAGAAAAACACAACTACAGAATGGAATTTTTTTTTTTTCCACACTGCGTAACAGAAATAGTTCGGTTTAAGTGAATAAAGAAACAAACATGAATCTCTGCCATTTCTAGATTTCCTCTCCCTGCTTCCTTCCTCCTAACTTGCTTGCAACCATCAAATCCACTGCAATAGCAACTCTAATCCTTGCATCCCAAAGGGCATCTCTGTGTACAAAGGTTTCATGGATAAATGGATTGGCACTGTAATTAACGGGTAATGGCGAAAATATCTTGTGAACTCCAAACTGATGAAGGCTAAAGGGGAAAAGGACTACAGCAAAGTAGTCAGGTGCGATCACTTTTAAATAGCTGTTCTGCCGATTAGCCCTCCTGTCTGGGCTGCAGGCTGTCCCCTGCTGAGCTCCTGCTGAAGTCAACAGGAGACATGCTTGTAGAATGAGGTCAGGATTGGGCCCTTTGGGGCCAACAGCGTATTAATATTTACTGTAAGGTAACATTAGTCCTCTTTCTCACAAGTCTGTCCGGCCCTGCTGGGAAAGCTCTAGTGACTGGCTGCTCTATTGTACAGCCACCTTTTGTCCTCTGGTGTGATGGGCAGGTTATGAGCCATGACCGATGGAGGGTGAGGTGGTATGTGGCATTTGCCTGTGGAGTTTATTTCTGCTCTTTAAGAACACGTCTCACGTGAATGCCCAGTATTACTGACTCCTGAAGCCAGTCATAATTTTAATAATCACTTATTCTTTGTTCTAATACTTCAAATGAAGAATCAAGTTGTCATTCAGTGCATCATGTTGCTAATACATGTGGCATTTGCATCTCTAGTTTGTGAAAGGCGGAGTGAAAAAAGGGTCAGTTAAATTTGTGGGTGAAAGAGCTCCACCTATGAGGAGTGCCGGAGAGGCTGCCTAAACTGGTAGGCTTTTATGGTGTCTTATAGAGCGGTACGGTAATCGTACTAACTGAAGAGATAAACTGGGATGTATGGTGTGGGTTCAATCAATTCCTTGGATTTTCTGTATTCCAACGTAAGAATGATTTATTGAGCAACAATATATTTAAGTAACTTGACCATTATTTGTTAGATTTTCCACAAACAATATGCTTTTCAAATGCTAATGTTTTCAGGAAGGGTTCTTTCTGTATAAAGTATATACAAAATCGTTACAGTGATTTACTTTGCTGCTTATTATATAACATCTCCGTCGAGGCCTTTTACAAATCATTGCCTTTTCCTTCTCAGAATTAAAGTAACAAACACGTTCGACATCGTATGGTTTCCATGTGGTCATACTGAGTTTCTGCCTCTGTCTTGTTGAATTGTGACGTTGCAGCTCTGAATGACTGGGTTTCATTTGCATTATTAAACCCACCGATGTGGGCTTTTGCCTCTTAACAACAGCTGTAAGAAAAAGATGTAGCTGCTGAACATTTAGAAAAAGCATTCAAATGACAGTACCCATCTATTGTGCAAACCTCGTTTTCATTCAGAAGCAGTAACGGAGGCCCAGCCGAAGAAACGCAACTGCCAAAAAATAACTCAAAGAACTACCCGCGGCACAAATGGCAGTTGAATGATGAACAACTTCTATTAGCTATTACACAAGCACTAGTCGGTGTGAGGTGAGCGAAGACAACTAGCTCTCACGTGTGTCCTCCTTAATGGTGATTGGCATTAAAGATCCGCTGAGTACGTCAGCACAGGCGACACGTTCATCTGAAGAAATACTACATTTCCCAAACAACGGAGGATCCTGAAAATTGAATGGGTTTAGAAGACCCAGGTTCGGCTAACACCCTTTGATCTGAAAGGTACTGGATTTTTGCCCACTTATAACCACTGATTCTGCACTGGTAACCATGAGGTGATCTCAGATAACTTCAGTGAGAAAGAAAGATAGATAGATGCTGTCAAGATGTCATTGCTTCCTGGGTGTACTTCAGAAATTGATATGTTCCTTCTTATAATAGCTCTGTGATGTCAGGGAAATATTGTTACACAGGTGGAAAGCAAAGAGGGAACCCAGCCAAATGTCAAGTGATTTAACCTCAGACACAGTGCAGTGTCCAGGACCAAAGTTCTTTCACAGTAAAAATAACATTTCCTGTGCTCTATCTTGTTCGAATTTGCTCACATTGAGGAAAAATTTAAATTAATCTTGTTATTTCATAAAAAAACCATTTCCATGCCACTCTGTAAATAAATTATAAAACCATTAAGAGTGTAAGCACTCAGCAACAGGCAAGAATAAAATCTCAGATTTCCCTTTCACATGGTTATGCCCACCAAGCATACAATACACAGACTGTACTGGCTACTGTGGGATTTCAGAATCATCCAGGTTGGAAGGCACCTCTGAAGGTTACCTAGTCCTTCCTCCTGCTCAGATCTGGGCCAGACTCAACGTCTGAACAGGTTGCTCAGATTCTCCAGTTGGTATATGAAAGTCTCGAACAAAGGAGATTCCACAACATGTCTGAGCAGCCTGTTAATTTCAGTTTCCACCCCCACCCCGCAATCTGGAGAAATTCCCCAAATGGAATTTCTCTTGCTGCAACTGGGCATCTGTCTTTTGTCATTTTGCAGTGCACTTCTGGCTTCATCTTCTCTAGCACCCTCCTGTTAGGTAGTTAGATCCACCCCCGGCCTTCCCTTCAGACTGAACAGACCCGGTACTCTCAGCCTCTGCTTCCTCCAGCCCCTTAACCGTTTTAGTCCTCCTTCTCTGGATTCCCTCTAGTTTATTGAGATCCCTTTTACTAGTGGCTCCACAACTGGACACAGTGCTGCAGATGGGGCGTCCTGATGTCACGTAGAGGGGTAATAATCCCCTTGAATGATCTGCTGGCTACACGCTTGCCAATGCGGTTAGCTTGCGTCAGCTGCAAGGCTACACCACCGTCTTTGCTCCCGTTCCATCAGGACCTCCAAGTCCTCCTCCACTTTATGTGGAATTTGTTAGCCTATGCCTTCAGCCTGTCAAAGTCCCCTCTGAGCAGCAGCTCTGGCCTTACCCCAGCTTGGTGTCTTAAGAGCATTTCATTTCAATGTATTTGATCCGTTGTCCAGGTCGCTGATGGAAACGCTTCGTCCGTCCCTGCCCCGACCTCACCTGCATCAGTCCTACAGGCTGGGCTTTGAACTTTTGCTCGCTACCTTTTGAGTCTAACGGTCCACTCAGCTTTTTAACCACTTCATAGTCCAGTCATCCAGTCTGCACCTCTACAACTGAGCTACAAAGCCTCTATAGGAAAAAACGCAATAAACTTTATCAAAGAAAAAGCAAATTATATCCTTTGTGCTCTGCTTATCCACAGGAACAGTCATAGGTAACAGTTAGTTTGTTTGGGTCCTTAGCAATTTTGTATTGGTTGATGGCAAACGTATGTGTTGGAAATGTCTTCCAGGAGGGTTTGCCGCATAGTCTTCCTGGAGACTGGGATGAAGCAGACTGGGCTGTAGTCCTCTTGAGCCTCTCCCTAGTTCTTTTTGAATATGGGCTAATTTTGCCTTTTCCCAGCCATTGGGAGCTGTCTCTGACCGCCACCTTTCGGAGTTGATAGACGGCAACCTTACAGCGGCATCAGCCTGCTCCCTTCGCACCCTCAGAAGCATTCTGCCCTGTCCCATGGGCTTCTGTATGCTCCGTTTACTTAAGTAGGCCCCAGCTTGATTGTCCTACCCTACTACTACCTCTTTCACCAAACTCTGTCGCTGAACAGAGAGGTATGGAAATCCTGAGAGCTGACCTTGCCAGTAAAGACCAAGGCAAAGAAGGAAGGGATTAGCTCAGCCTTTTTCATCTCCTTTGTCATTCAGTTTCGTGGCCCATTCAGCAGTGGAGTCACATTTTCAATTGTCTTCCTTTTGCTGTTGATGTACCTGTAAAACCCTTCACATCTGTATCTTCTAATCCAGCTGAGCCTTGGCTTTTCTAACTCCACCACTGCATGTTTGAGCAATGGCTCTGTATTCCGCCTGGGTAGCCTCTTCCTGCTTCCATTTTCTGGGTACTTCCTTTTTTTTTCCATTTTAGCTCAGTCAGGGTATATCCCTTTTTATACATGCTAGTGTTCTGCAGACCTTGCTCAGTTTTCTACGTGATGGGATAGACCAATCTTCTTTGAGGAGGTTGTTCCTGAAGATCCGTCAGCCTCTTGGCTCCTTTGCTCTTCAGGGCAGTCCACAGTGAGGTCGCACCTTCTGGTTCCTTGAGCAGACTGAAGTCTCCTCTCTGGAAATCTAATGTCTTTATTCTGCTACTTGCCTTCTTCACTTTTCTCTGAATCTTCAGCCACCGTCTCGGGGTTGCAGCAGTCAATGCAGCCACAGGCTATCATACCCCTGACCATTATTTACGAGTAGCAGATTCAGCAGAGCACCTTCCCTATCTGGACAGTCCATCATCTGCATCAAAAAAATTGACCCCAAAGCACTCCAGAAACCTCTTGAATCGCTTGCAGTGTTGCAAGTTGTCTTTCAACATACGTCAGGATTGGTTAAAGTCCTTTGTGACAACCAGGGACCATGATCGTGATGCTTCCTCGGACTGTTTAAAGAAGGCTTGTCCACTACCTTGTCTCTACCAGACTGTCTGTAGCAGATGTCCCTGTTGGTCTCCCCTCTGATCTTCCCCATAAGCTCTTGGCTAGCCCATCGCCTCATCGATAGCAGGGTGCCACGCATTTGAACTTCTTCCTCACATAGGGTGCAAATCCCCCCTCGTCTTTGTCCTTTCTTCCTGTCCTTCTTAAAGACCTGTCGATCACAGCATTGCAGTTGTGCTATTTACCTGAAAGACAAGGCTCTAAAATACACCAGTGTGACTCTATTACTGTCGCTGAGGAAGAATGGTATTTGGACACTGAGAGACAAGTAAATCAGGATTACTTAAGAGATGCTGCAGACTCTTAGGAGCTGTCCAGACACAAAGTCCCAATGCACTGAAATCCTGAGCCCTCATGTTCTAGGAGGTCCATAATTAGATGAGTTTTCTACAGAACGTTATTCATCAATTGTTAGAGATGCTTAATCTCTGGTATCAGATTATTGCATTATTGGATAACCTGGATTATATATTATCGGAATGTTACTGCAAATTAGCTATAGGCCTTCTGTCCTCTGTGTTATTGACTCTACTCATATTCCTTTCAGGCTTGAAAGCAGTTCATGAAAACAGAAAATGTTGTTGCTTTCATGATGCCCGTGATTATTGCACCCATGTGTGCAGCGACGACTGTTGCGCTCCGAGGTGCTCAGCCTTGGCAGCAGAGTAAAAGGGTCATTAGGTACTGGCTGTGTTCCTGCCAGGAGTCAATCAGCTTACAGTAGCATTAGCACTCCTGTATTAATTGGTAGAAGCGTATGGGCACTCTGGGTAACTGAACAGATTTCTTCATGTTGGAGACCGTCTTTCTTTGGAACACACGATTTCTCATGATTTCTTCTACTGATCTCTCAAAAGAAAATTGTTAGCAATGTTCCCCAAGTGGCCTGAACAATCAAAAAACGTGGTCCCGATGACCTGACAGTGAAACCCTGGAAGGCTCTGCTGTCGTGCTGCTGCAAAAGGTGAGAAAGACACGTGGCTCCATTCCAGTTTATTGAATCTTGGTCAGCGTTGCTTTGATTTACAATGGGATGACACAGATGGAGGTAGATGGTAAGTCTGATTTAGAGGATCAGAGACTACAAGCAGAAATAATTCTTTCTTGCCCATTTCTGTCTGATCTGGATGACTTAAAATATTTTGAAGTGCACGCCATAAGCACAGTCTGCCTCTTTCCAGACTGGAGACTTTCATCAAAGAAAGGAAGTTTTGGGGGAGTGTTTTAGTCTAGATTAAGAGGAAAAACCTCACAGTTTGAGAGAGTCATCTGGGATTTGGGGAGTGACAGTGAATGTCTGAGGAGCCCCATTAGTGCCCTGTCCCCCCAAGACGGGTGGTACCCAACGCTCTAGAACAGGTGCCTGAAAGGCTTTGGCTCAGACTACATGGTGGATAGAGACTCTTCAGCTTTTGAAATCTGGTTTTCCTAGCAGCACAGTAGGCAAACAATTGATTTCTGTTAAAGTGTGTTCGTTGAAACTGTTATGTTCTGCAAACCCAGTGTTTTATACTGTAAGCTAACTTCGTCAGAAAAGTCCCAGCAAATTCCAATTAGGAAAATGCAGTAGGAAAAAAATCTGTTGAACAAGCTGTGCAGAAGGTTGCAGAGATAAGAAATCATATGGAAATTATCGCTGAGCTCTGTAAAATAGCCCAGCTTTATTCAGTACTTGTGTTCAGTCTAGTGCCCATTCTTCAGTAATGCCTAAGTCAAGCATGTAAGTTAGGAGAACTTAATTTCACCTTGTTTTTATTTGTTAGATTTCTCCTAGTCCTTAAAAGAATTTACTCAACTAGTTCGTTTGATAATTAGTCTTTCCTTCCCAGAGCATCTTCTCTCCAGGTAACACAGCACTTAGAGATAAGCCCCTGATATTAGAGAGAGTTTAGCCTGCTGTGGTCCATCATCAGCCAAGTACCAGATCACCACAGGAGACGCAGATTCCTTATTCGTTTAAAATAGATCATCCCTTGAAGTTGTGGCCGTTCTAAGTAGATGCAGATACCAACAATTCTGTTGTTAAAGCATCTTTGAAACCTGACATACATTTGGCAGTTGATGTTTCTGATATCAACACAGTTCTGCTTTTTTTCCTAGCATACAGACAAGTGTTTTGACTACTTAGTGATGTTTGTGAGGCTTTCACTGCATTACAGATAGGCTTTGGATATACGGCAGCTGCTGATTAACTAGCACTGCATGCAGTGCTGCAAGCCCCATGGGATGCAGCCAACACCTTCAGTCTGCTTATTTGCTCCTACTGTGATACTTGAATTTTCTTGACTGGATCCTTCCAGTCTTCCAAAAAGTGTGAAGGTGGCGACTAATTTTTCAGTAAGCAACCCATTTAATTTTCACATGAAGGAGGCTTGTGCTCCACAGAAAACTTCCACTCAACATTTGTATGTCCAGACATCCTTATTTTACTTCAGCTGACCCCATCCCTACACCATCGCAGGTCTTTTATGCTTCCTTAACTTTGTCTTCTCAAAGCCATGGAGTTCCCACACAGACTGAAAATAGTGTGTAGCCTGCACGACAGGTAATTTGGGTCAAAGCAAGCACTTTAATATATCAAGAATTGTGAACTCTTCCTCTTCTCTTCTCTTCTCTTCTCTTCTCTTCTCTTCTCTTCTCTTCTCTTCTCTTCTCTTCTCTTCTCTTC
>JAVKLA010012327.1:0-38168 GCA_034782735.1 Sagittarius serpentarius
TGGGCAGGAGAAGCTGAAAAGTCCTTGACTTGGTCTAAACACGACTGAGCAACAACTGAAACCATCAGGGTGTTATCGACATTCTTCTCAAACTAAACCCAAACCACAGCGCTGTAATCCTTTACTCAAAGGGTGGTGAGGCACTGGAACAGGTTGCCCAGAGGGGTTGTCGATGCCCCATCGCTGGAGGTGTTCAAGGCCAGGCTGGATGAGGCCTGATCTAGTGGGTGGCAACCCTGCCCACAGCATGGGGGTTGTACTACATGATCTTTAAGGTCCCTTCCAACCCAAGCCATTCTATGATTCTATGATTCACTATAGCAGCTACTAGGGAGACAATTAACTCTATCCCAGCTGAAACCAGGACAAGTGTCCTTATTGAAGAGAAACTTACTAGTCCCCTGCTCTTGATTCATAGAAAATAAACTTAATCCTTATAGAAGGTCACTGTTGAATCTGCTACCATGGGAGGTAGTTTCCTTACAGTAGAGCATGAATTCAGTTTATTAATCTTTATTCAGGAAAAAATACCCTTCACTATACCCTTCTAGTATTTCAGAGCAGTAAGTAACCATCCACTAACTTGTGTGTATCTCTGTTGGCAATACTGCAGTGCCATGAAAGGGAAATCATACTGTGAGAAAATAATAAGAAGCTATTTGCAGCAGGACAAGTTTATAGATCTTTTGTTTATAATTTGGAAAACTTGGTGAGTGCCTGCAGATTGTCAGATGCCAAATGATACGTGAGCTCCAGCAGCACGTCATTGCAGTTAATTGACCTACTGTTTCAGGGGTTTCAAGTCTGAGGCTGGATTTATATCATGTTTCTTCTCAACCGCTGTGTAGATGCCTTACAGCTTGTGCATTTTCAGACCAAAGCATATGCACAGCATGAATCTTTTTATATATGTGTACCTCTTGTAGTCATTGCTGCGGCTTGCCCCCTGCCCAGCATTCAGCACTTTTTGTTCATGTTTGTTTCTGCTGCTGTTTCCCATACATTTGCTCACAAGAACTACGTTTTTCTTTCTTTTCTTTCTTTTTTTAATCCTAACCTTGATGAATGACCTATATCTCAATGCTGAAGCTCACCTTTTTCTTAACTGAAAATGATTGATAGAGCAAGAATAACAATGGAACAGTTTATGAGTCCTTACAACCTCACCTTTTGCTAGGGCTTCCCTGAAGGGATTGGCAGAAGTGTTATTCTGTGCAGGAATTTAGATACCTATGAATCTAGTGAGAAACCAAGCGGGATTTTGAAACTCCTACTATATGCTCTGAGTACTTTTTAAAAATAGCAAGCCCAGAGTGCTCTGTTGATTTTCTATCATGGAATACTTTGAGGGACAAACACTCCTTTTTGTTTTGCACAGATGGCATAATTTTGGCAGGTGAACTTCAGCATTGTCAAATACAAATTCACATAGGTTTATTTGTTTTAATGTTAAGAAATAAGATGGAAGACCATGAATATACTTTGTTCATAAACATTCATTATTCCTACTCTGCATATACTTTGATGCACGTGCTACATAATTCTAGTGTTTTAAGAATATTATTACCGTTCTTGCTCTACTATAATTTAAAGATGCTGTTTTCCCTTAGCATGCTCCCTATATATTTTTATTATTAAAATGAATGTAACAATAACCTTTTTGAAAAAATGTTTAGTTAAATTAGTTGCACTTTTAAATATAATGAGCTCTTAAGGCCAGATTTTCGAGTGGTATGGCAAGGTGGCTTCACTAAGGTCAGGGGACTTGTACCAGTTACACCTACAGAAGAACTGAATGTAAAGCTTAAGATAGCTATTTATTAAAATTTGTATGTCTAAATTTAGGCAGAGAAGGAAAAAAAAATCAAAAGGTTACTCAGGTAGAACAGATGTGTCTAAGTGATACTGACTTTCAGAGGTTCCTAAGTCATGAAGACTTATGACAGTTTTGCTCCTAGATCTGTAGATAGAAATGTGCTGGGAGAAGTTAATGGCTTTGAAAATAAAAGACCAAAGTACAGTAACATACTTGAAAATGCTGACTTTATGAGTCAACATTTAAATGGGAGCCTGTCTTCCTACTAAATAGCTTTTCAACTTCATTCTTACCATAGTAGTCCTTAATTAAAATAGTTCAATGGAGCTGGGTCATAAAACTGCATTGTTTTTTTGTGCTAAAAGGAGTTTCTGCACTCAGCAAGACTTCATCAGTTCTCATAACTTAGCAGTTGAGTCAATAATCTTCTTTTCACTATGGTGAACCACACATTGAGAATGCCATAAGCAATTATTTAATCTTTGTAACTCAGGGTTAGTTCAGGACCACAGTGGTCTAATTAAAAAGTGCTTCAGTATATCATTGATTTCTTGATATGATGACAAAGTCCTACTTAATTCTGCATTACTTTTAAACCAATAATGCTGATAGCCAAGGTTTCTACATAAATACAGAAGGACAGAGAGAGACAGATGTGTCTATGCATGCAGTTTGTAGGGGCAGAAAGGGAAGGGAAGAATCAAGAAAGATCGGAAAATGGAGAAGAATTTAATTCGTGGGTGAAAACAAGGTCTGTGATATTGGTTTAAAATACTTGTTCAATCACCCCATCTAACTAAATTTTGAAGGAAGGTTTGTTGTTGTTTTGTTAAGATAAAGCTTTGCAAAAAGTACCGCATTGCTAGCGTCAGGCATTGGACTTCAGTGATCTATTCGCTTGTCAAAATATCAACATCACAAATTCATTGCATTGCTTTACGAACGACCTCCTCTTAGCCCTGCGTTCTGTGTTTAGAGTTTCATTCATTTGTCATGTTGCAATCCTGTTTCTGGTTTAAATTTCCACTTCTGTTGAAGACGTAAGTAGTAGTGTAAAAAAGCCCATAACCTCATTCATAACTGTCATGACCTTTAATTCAGAAGCCATAGCTTCAGAATAGCTGCAGTTAATAGTCTTTTCAAGAAGTATATTCAGTCATTGACTAAAAATTCATACAGTAATGTTGATTGGGAAATTGAAAACACTCATGTGGAAAGTGAATTAGAAAATAGAATTTTTCCTCTTTTTCTAAGAGAAAAAAATCTCAAAAATTTGGTCTTTATTATTTCAATTCAGCTGTCCTACTAGCATGCCTTGTGCTCTAGTTCTGCTCTGTAGTTTTGTGCTTTATTCTATTTTTACAGTTACATGTAACATGAAAGCAGATACGTTATGTAGTCTGATGTCATGAGAGGATGCTGGCTACTTGTATAACTCTTAGTAAAGAATAAGATGTAAGAAAATTGAATGATAACACCAACAGTGTCCAGCTAATCAGGTGAAATATTTTGCTTTTTAAACATTTCCATTTCTTTAAAATATATTATCCCCATGAAGCTGCTGCTCACTTAAATACTCTTGCTTGTTCATCACTAAAAGCAGTTTCCTTAGGAAAAAAAACCCAACTGATAGTCTCTACCCTGCTACCATTAATGAAAAATAAGATGGTATAGCCTATGTCCATTTATACTAAACTGCTGTGAGCAGTTGTTAAGGGGAAGCTATAAAAATCTCACTCTGATTGTCTCTGCATTTATGGACTGTTTGTAATCAGGATACTAGCTCAAGCAGAACAGAACTTTCCTACCTCCTTGAAGTTAAATCTGCACCTGCCCCATTAGAAACCAAATTAGGTATCTCCTGTAGGCTAGAATAAACTCCAAATATTTCATTCTGGAGAATTTCAGAAAGTTGAGTATATGAAGGACTTAAAAAGAAAAAGTGTGAAACTAAATTAAGAGCTCAAGTCCTCTTGTCTTCTCAAAATTCCTCTCTTGGTATTTAGAATTCTATTTACACCCAAACCAGCTCCACTGTCGAAGGAATGGCATCTGTCAAAGTCAGTGCCGTCAATGTGATGTGCCAGTAAATCCTTTATATTTTTGCATCTTTTCCCACATATCAGGAATTACTTTGGCATGTTGAAACAAATGCCACCAAATGCGTTTTCATAAATTTTGGTTGTACTCAAATTCTTAGTATACTTCTGCTTCTTGCCTTTTCTATAATAATACTTTAAATTTGTCATCACATCCACAGTGTTAGAAGGTAAACCAGCTTCTATAAACTAATTTGGATGGAGCATCTTGTTCATAGTGAATTCAGGATCTCTCACTTGCGCATACATTCACTCCCTCCCCAGTTATTTTAATACCTTTGCATAGTTGGACTTCTCACAAAGAATCAGTAATAATGTCAAATGCTTTAGAATCACCTGTTTTAGGAAGAAAGCTGCCTTCTCATAGTCTCGCTATATTCTGGGAGCAAAAAAGTCTAGCTTGGTGTAGATCATGTAGAGCTGTTTCCCATATTTCCAGAGAATTGATTTGAGGATTTTAACAGCTCCTTTCTTGCTCCTGGCTCACCTTGTCAAGCTGCTTAACTCCACAGGACTATGGAGCCTCTTATCATCTCTTAGCCCCAAGGATTCAGACAAAGATCTGCTTCCAGCTTCACACCAGGCCTCATAACGTAGCAAGCCTTCCAGCTGGCTCCTGCCAGAGATGCCTAAAGTCACCGTTATGCTCAGATTCTGCCCTTTTATGGTTTCTTACAGAGCTCTAAAAGAAAAACAAACCAACCCTCATTATTTCGTTGCTAAGTCCATAGTGTTCTAAATTGTACTGACTCTTTGGTCAGAGTTCAGTGCAACGAACTGTGCAGGGAATATTTTTTGACTCAGATAAAGTTTTGGGAAACATACTATGTATTGCTTGACATTTTGAAATGTAGCAAGTGCTATAAAATGTTTTTTCTTCAGCTGACCCAAGCACATGAAGAGTGGAGTGGACAGCCTGTTGCATGTAAAGACACCTTGCTTTTTCTTGATGAAACTGCAGATACATTTAGAGGTGTTTCTTGGTTGTTATTTTCCCCTATATTTGATAACCCATTGATAATCTTGACCAATTCTTAATTTGAAAGAAGAAACTGATAGAAAGTCACAAAATGCTGCTAGTGTTGCTTTATAAAAAAATATAATTCATATGAATAAAAGTCTGAATATCATTAAAATTTTATTTTAATATATATTCAAATGTTTAAGAAATACCTCTTTCCTTTGGGTTGTTCAAGTTGTTTTGAATCACTATGATAGCTCTATAAAAATATTTTAGCTTTTTAATGTACAGTAAGTTGGAACTGGTTTAAAAAATGAATATATAAATGTACAAGATATTTGAAATGCGTCTCTTGCAAAAAAATTTGGAAGTGTTGGAATTTGCTGCATTAGTAGGCATTAAAATTTAGGCCATCTTTCTCAGAAAAAGCAAGAAACAAAACTAGTTCCCCAGAATATACACCTTTTGAACCCAGGAAGTGTGAGTTTATATATGAGTACATGTGAAGTTCACAGTTTGAAATGTCATTGGCAGGTGTTGGGGGTTAACCCCGGTAGGCAGCTAAGCCTCCACCAGCCGCTCGCTCGCTCCCCGCCAGTGAAATGAGGGAGAGAATCGGAAAGGCAAAAGTCAGAAAAACTCATGACTTGAAATAAAGATGGTTTAATAGATAAAGCAAAGCCGCACACGCAAGCAAAGAAAAATAAGGAATTGATTCACTACCTCCTATCAGCAGGCAGATATTTTGCCATTTCCAGGAAAGCAGGGCTTCATCATGCATAAAGGTTACTTGGGAAGACAAACGCAGTAACTCCGATCATTCCCCCATCCCATGTCTTTCCTCCAGCTTCATACCGAGTGTGACATCATACGGTCTGGAATATCCCTTGGGTCAGTTGGGGCCAGCCATACCGGTTGTGTCCCCTCCCAACTTATTTTGCACCCCCCACCTACTTGCTGGTGGGGCAGCCTGCGAAACAGAAAAGGCCTTGACGCTGTGCAAGCACTGCGCAGCAGTAAATAAAACATCCCTGTGTTTTCAACTCTGTTTCAGTCACAGATCCAAAACACAGCACCATAGGGGTTGCTACAAAGAAAATTAACTCCAGCCATCCATTAACATGCATCCAGTGTAGCAGGTTTCACTGGATCTCAAAGAACTTTCCACAAACTGTAGAATATTTATGATTCATTTTTCACTACCCATTTCATAAATGAGAATACCTGGACTAATATTAATATATTTCTCAATTTGTGCTGTGAACCTGGGCTGATGTAGAAATAACCTATTTCTGTTTGAAAGAATATTCTTGCTAAAAAAAAACCCCAAACATTTTACCTATCAATGCATTATTGTAGTACTACACCTTCCCTGTCCATATGCTTTTACATATGCATAAGCATAAACATCTGCTCTCAGATAAGTCTCAACATTAAAAAAAACCCTAGACCCTGCCATAGTAATAGTTTGAATTGAAAAACTTTACAACTTAAACAATTTACAAATTGTCGATTGTTTATATCTCAGTACTCACATGATGCAGTTGTTAATACTTTCACCAGTGACCTGTTTTAGAAGCAGCAACCTCTCCCATATCAATGTATCTGAATGACTTGTGCTTGCTACTTTGATCTTCAACTAAAGAGAGAAAACTACTGTAGTATGCATCATTAGTTCTAACTAATAGCCATAAAACCCCAAAATACTTCTAAATAAAACTGCAGTTTGAAGGGATATGGCTCAGAAATAGTTCACAAGTTGCATTGTTCAGGTTAAAATGCATTTTACCAGCCATGGAAATTTTTGGAATTAATTGTGTGAACAAATCACGTGGACATTGTTTTAAAAATTAACTAGTGACTTAAGATGCTGTAGGTTTTTAATGCTTGACTTGACACATTTTAGTTTGATTTTTTCAGTGGACGCACAGCATTATTTTAAGATTAAGTATCCTGCCAGTTGTTTGAATGAGAACAGCAAAGCATGTGTATCAAAATCTTGGGAATCTACCACTTCATCTCCCTTTCAAACAAGTAAATAAGGCAATTTCTAGTTCTGCCTAAGAAATCACAAGTACCGTACTTCACTGTTGATGTCAGAAGGTACTTCAGTACGTGTGAAGTCAGCAAAGTGATTAATGACTCAATTAGAAATTAATACATTTCCCCAAAGAATTTTCAGGGATTCGACTGTGAAATTCCTGCTGTACTCCACAGGAGCTACATTACTTAATCCCCATGACCTGCACTTTATTAGTAACCTTTGGGGAAAACAGGCAACTTAAACAGCTGGAGACATATGCTGTTACAAGGTATTGCATGGCATTACAGCACTCCAGATAAAAATCGTTCTTTAAACGAAAACGTTCTTGAGAGACTTAAACTGGAAACTCAGAATCAAAAAAAGCGATGTTGGTAGTTACTGGCTTGGAGGGGGATTCATGTTCCAAATATTGAAAACTTTATGGTATTATCCATGACAAGGCTGAAAGAGGACACGATGAGTCGGGTTTCACCATGGTATTCACACATGTACGGTCACTCAGTCTACTCATTCCTTTTAGCAAATGAGTGTATTTTAGAAATAAGTCATGAAAGTTTCCAGCAGACGTAAAAATTAAAAAATATTGTGATTGAGGACACATATGACAGTGAAGGAATAAGGTGTCTTTGGCTTCTAAATATATACACAGTAATTCATTACAAATGTCGTTTAGGAAGCAGAAAGGAACATAACGTGGTGTGCTGAGGTTAAGTCCTTTCTGCAGAAATGCAGTAAAAATCAGCTGTTTCTAAGGTGCGTTATCCAACGGGTTCTTCATTCATCTCAGCAAAATATAGAATTTTCATTTATTCATTCATTTTTTGGTGTGTTCCGTTATTCCAGTTCCACATAGAATCTTTTTTTTCCCCTACGCTACAGAAGTCATTTCTGATGCAAGGGGTGATGTGCAGGACATTTTTCTGTGCCTTTAAATGCAAATACTTGACTTTTAATCCAAAGAAACAGGTAGTTGTTTTACAGACTTGCATAGACAGATCTCCTGGAGTCAATTATGTAGTAGCTTTCTATATTTCTACCATACTTACATATAAAAGTGTATTTCTTGCTTTGAACCATACTTGCTTACAGGGGTATTTACTCAGGTAGCATATCGATTGACCTTTTTTATGACTACATGAGGGACCAGACTATTTTACTGTCAGAAAGCAGATGAAAACTATGTGATGCTGAAAGTATTTATTTCATATAAATAACCAAAACAAGATCATTAACCTCATTCCAGCACTGTGACCATACTCCCTTCTCCACACACTGCTTTTTTAAATACACCATTGATTATTCATCATCTTTCATACCATATTCAAAAACTTCATCCTTGCCATGAGGGATATACACAGTTTCTAAATTCTGTCCTTTAAAACATGGAAAGTTGTAAGGAAAAGGGAGCCCAGAGTAGAATGAACATTTTGCAATTTTCTGTCATTAATTATATGCAACTGTGTTTATGATTTAATTCCTCAGCTGCTTACACAAGCCATGACTCTTCAGGATTTATGTTTTTATGTATATCACTTACCACATGGCTACAAACCAGCATTTAGCTAGACTTAAATCTGGTGTTCATTTAGGTGTTCTAACAATGAACTGTAGACTTGCCGTTACAATTGATTCTATGCAAGCATAGTTGCTCTCTCAGAGGAGGAAAGGTACTGTATTACAAAAAGCCCACCACCTTCAGCAATGAGAGTCCTCTCATTGACTTTAATGGGCATTAATCAGGCCTGGTGCCAGTGATTGTTTATGTGCATATTTATATTTATGCAGTAAAAACCGGAAACATTCATTAAGCTTAACAGTAAAAGTGGCAGACCTCTCGGTACCAAAACCAGTTGCATGCAAATAGTAAATTAAATCAAGCATTAATCAAAACTGCAAAATAGCCTGCTTAATCCTTTCAGAAACAACACACAACCTTCCCCCAAACCCTTGTCAAACAAATGGGTTTTGCAGTGTATCTGGAAGGTCATCAAGTCCTGGGCTATTTCAGGAGCAAGTTCCAGATGGTCTCTAACATGCTGAATAATGTATGTCTATGTGGGAGTGGGGAGAGAGGGGCTCGAAGGAACTATTATACTGGTATGAGTAAAACCATGCATTTTACATTCATGTATGACAAGCTCGGTGTTATAATTAAAAAAGCTTTTGCATCCTTTGTTTCAAGTGGCAAAAATAACTTGTTTTGAGAATCTTTACTGACAATGTCAATTTCATATTTCACTCAACAACACTCTACACTCTACAAAATCTTTAGCTTTTGTTTGGACTACATTTGTCTTGATTATGGGAGCACTAGTATTTTAATGGTATGTGGTATTCTTAGCTTGACATTCCATGAGCAGTAATCTTTCATCTTGTAATTCTTACAATGCTATAAAGTAAAAATCTAACAGCTATATATGTATTATTATACATAAGATAATTATATTGTGTAATGCAAACATACATGTTTAAAACTGTTTTGCATGAATTTATTTTAAATGCGCAGGACAGAAAGACAGTAAATGCTTTCTGAGCATAGTATATAGAACTCCAGCTATCTATATGCCTCAAACTATATCACCAGCTTGAATGAGTTTGCTCTGAGGGTGCCTGTCTGCCCACATTATGTGTAACAGGGGAAAACACTGACCGGATATTAAGCTAAGAAGAAAAGCAGACAACCTGAGGCAGTTGTTTACTTAGGTCAGAGGTGAAAATGGGATTTATTAACCAATGGTCCTTTTCCACATTAGAGCTCTTAGCCCTAATGTTACATGCTGACCAACGCTATGATGAAGCATGAAGGACACAGAGTAAATATACATTTCGGCATGCAGGAAGATACAGATGGCACTGTATTGATATCAATTATAGAACAGAAAAGAAACAAAACTAAATACAAGGATGTTAAATAATAATAATGACGCTAATTATGTCACAGAATGGAAAGCTGCTTTTTCCCTTTGCCATCTTTTGAGTTCCCTTATGGCCATAGCTCTAAATCCATGATATTGGTGAAATTCTGCTCATGTGTAAAGAGACCAAGGATATGGAAGAAATTGCTCATAGATAAATCGGTGCATCGGTTTTGTCCTAAGGTAGTAATATTTCAAAGTACTTTCATTCTGATGGTTTTCAGAATAACTATTTGAAGTGAATTGTTGGCCTTGGACAAATTCCTGGAGGAGAGAGTGACGTACATGTCACGAAAGAAATCATTGTTATAGGCACAGCTAGTGACAGTGCTCGGTGTCGACAAACAAGTAAATTGACATAAAGCCTACCATTCAATTACTGGCATAAAGAAATCTCCTCTAAAACAAGATCGAAGGCATGTCCTATGGCACCTCGAGTTTGAGTAATAGAGCAATGGTAAAAAATAGACAATATCAGTGACGCAGTAAGAGAAAAATTTAATTTCTAATCCTCATGGTGGGCCTATTCAGTGGACTAATACAAAATTTAAATTTCCTATACAATCAGTGTTGAGTAAATGAACTTCAATAATATTTTGTACATAACTAAAAATACGTTTCCAGTTTGACACTGTGACTATTAACTCAAGATACTTAAGATTTCTGAACTCTCCATTGGAGTTGTCTTCTCCAGGTCTGTCACTGTTCATGAGCTCCAACGTGCATTGATACCGTTCAGCCAATCAGCTTAGGCAAAACAATACACAAACCCCTTCACAACAGCAGATTGTTTCGTGGAAAGTTTGGATTACTAAAGTCAATAGGCTATTCACAAAATGTTATCCAGAAGACAACAGAAAACCAAAATAAAAATCATTGTCAAACAGCTGCTATCACTACAGCATACAATAATGTTCAGGCTTAACTTTGGCTGGACAGTGTTGTGAGATACACTTTAGGGTGATGGAAGAAAATTAGGTGTGAGAACTCTGCAAGATCATGTCCTTCAAAGAGAAATCTAATGAAAGAATAAGGAAATTAGGAGTTTCCCACCAATGACTAGCTACAGGTATTCTTAGGGGAACGTATATTACATACACATATTAATTATGTTATGGTTATGATTAAGGGGCATGTGAATTTAGAAGTAGAGGGTAGTATGGACAGATGAGTCTTTAATCGTCATACACATGCCGAAGTATCAAAAGAACTACAATAGGTACAAGGAATTCTGAAGACTTGGAGAAGGGGAAAATTAAGTCATTAGGCTCAATCGTTTCTGTGTGACAAAATCTAGGGATTTCCCATAGGGTTTTGCCCCTTTCTGTGGGGATTATTCCAACTGGCAGATCTAAGCTTCTACTTTATGTATTGATTCATCCCCTCCAAATACTGGGTTCTAAATATGCAATGTAAGTTATCATGTGAATAAATAATTAGCATAACAATATGCAATAAGACTATTCATGAAAGTAACAAGTGTATGTTTTCTTCATGATTCTGCATGATTGTTGTGATGTTGAGTTAGTCGAGACAACCCCAGCCTTTTAAATAGCTGAGCTCACTGAGGCCTCAGCTTGTCCGTGAGAAGTAAAATTCTGTTGAGCCGGTCTGGTTACTTGCAGTGCCAAAAGGAGCATGTAACTCTGTGTTTCCTAGAACATGAAGTTGTGTTCCTCTTCTGCATAGGCTAGTGTTACTTCATCACCTAAGACCGTAGGGATTCTGATGGATGTACCACTTGAAAGTTATTGGAAATTTTGAAGCACTCCCTTTTTGTAAGAGGAATTCTGCAGAAGAGGAGGAAGAGGAACTAATGATATTATTATACATGAAAATTTTAATTTAAAAGACAGATACTTAGTAACAAAGAAACAACCAGATCATTAATTCTAGCCATTGGATTGTTTCTGTCCAAAACCAGATGACAAAATAATATGCTAGTTAACTAAAAACCACTCAGAGGAACTTTACAGACGCGTATCTGTTTCAGGTGATATTTCTATAGCATCCTGCTTGCGGTAAATGCTCTGACTCAGGGTTCAAAGTTTCTGATTATTTTTTTTTTAAGTTTAAATGCTCATATATGAGGAATGAAGTGATAAATTTAGGAAAAGAATCTGCATTTGATATGTTTCCTGTTTTTTATATGGAGAAATTTCATTTTTTTTCTATTCTAAGGCTTAATTTCCAGTAAACAAATGTTTTATTCTTCTGAGTCAGGTATGTGAACAGGCACCTTAAATCTTAATGTCCAAATCCTCTATGCATTTCTACTTGTTTGGAATATTTATGTACTTTTCTGTACATATGAGCTTATCTGTGACCTGTGAGGAACTAAAAGAAATGGGACTATTTCACATGTAAAATAAACTAAAGTTTAACAATCACTTTTAACAAAATAAAGAGTTTAGGAAGTTATTAGAAAAAATATTAAGGTGACCGATGGGAATTAAAGTCTACCTAAGGTAATAGACGATCTGGCCTTGTTTGAACTCAGTTGGAGTTTTGCTGTTAAATTTGGCAACATCAAACTTCATAGACTTTAGTACATGTTTTTTACTTGAAAATTTTTAAAAGGTACACTGCATTTGATTTATTTCAAATTTCCTAACATAGCTCAACTTGGGGTGGAGAATATGGTTCCTGTACATTCAAAATTTTATAAACAGTTGAACAAAAAATCTTTTTTTAAATAAAAACAAGCTTAAAGACCCATTTTAAGTCAGCATCCATTCGCAAGGCTACTCCCCGACACTGCACAAGAGAATTGTGATGGATTAACTGAGTGCATAACAGATATTGTTTTAGTGCATTAGCCCTGATTTCCTGTTCAAAGTGATTGATTGAGCCTCAGTCAAGACAGTGTCCACAGCAAATATTAAGCAAACTTACCCAGACACAATCAATCACTCTTATCAAAGGATCACCACATTTGGAGAAAAAAAAATGCTAAAGCACTACCTGCTTTGCACTGTGTTCATCCAGTTTTAATTATTTTTCTTAAAAGCACAGAAAACCAGATTGCCTTTGTAAAACTATTGTTTGCTCCAGTGTATTTCTTCAGGCTGGTCAGCTGTAATGTATAGAGGTGTAATTTGCTTATATTACAACATGTTTTTATTTTAGAAAAATGTATGTTTCAGAAAAGACATGGTGAAGGCATCATAAGCTTATTTGAATATTTGGAGAATAACCTGACAGTAAGAGAGGTCGTCTATAAAAACTGACCTTGGTGGTTTCAGCCATCCTTGATTACTACTAGTAACAATACTCATTCTCTGAGGACTGCATTTCTAAAGAACTCTGTTATATTCTGCTGTTACTTTGCTTAGTTTATTTAACAATTATTTAAGCACCTAGAAATACTATCTAGGCATAGTAAAAAGGTCTTATATGTAGCAGGCAAATGTGATTTTATCATTTCAACGGTATGGAAGATTCTATTTCTCTTTATAAGTGATGTGACTGAGCTTTGTGCTGCTCAGTGTTAAAGCAGGCTGTTGTTAAGCAAGACATTGTTAGTGGCTTCCCGTTCGGATGAGTCTCTGTCTGCAAACTCTGACAACAAACTGAGTTAGCACAGGGTTTTTTGAGCTCTGTCTTGGAAGATGGAGTTTAGACTCTCACCACACTTAGTAGGATCGTATTTACTCAGCAGAAGAAAAACAAAATATTTTTATTTTACATAGATAGGAATGAAAGGACCTGCCAAACTGGTCTAAAATAGAGAATGAAGAATAATGGTCCTATGCTATAGGAAAGAAGTGAAGTAGCAAAATTTCATGAGTAAAGGTTCTTTTTTCTTAAAAGCTAAGAAATTACTTATAAAAAATAGTGGAAGAATGGAAAATCAGGATTTAGGAAGTTAATAGTCAACTACAGGAGAAACTGTGGATTTAGAATTGCTCTGTGGTCCAAGATTTCCCCACCATGCAGCAATATAAACTTATGAACTTTCTCCACTGGCTTGGGAGCTATAAAATAGCGATATCAGACATATTTCCCCAAAGGAATTCTCCCCATGAATCACTGCATCATTTTCATGGCCACTACATACTGTCAATTGAATAAGGTTTTCTCAGTTTAACATCAGTACCGGCATATCCTTTTTTAGGATCACTGTTGGTAGCTCAAGACACCGCTAACATCTGTGTTTCAGTCTTTTTTTTTTTTAAGAGAACTATAAAAATAATCTCTTGAAACCAACCTCTGCTTTCCTGGTAAAGGGATTCTTCCACTCATGTTCATATTCTAGCTGGGAATAAGAGTTTGCCCCACTACTATGACTCAACATTTAATCCATGCACATTGACGCAGTTTTCAGTTGCCTTCTGAGTAACTCACTAGAGTGACTGTCTGGACTCTAACATTCCACCGACCTCTAATAATCCTGGTTAGATGGATTTGTATAGCATAAGCAGAGTAAAACAACTTCTTACGGCTCAGACAAGAACACAAATGCTTGTCCTGTCTATATCTGAGACAGCATCTGCAACATACTTCAATTGCTTTAGAGCATGCAGTGAGAATGTCTTCAAATGAGTTTCAGTTGCAAGCTTGGCCAACTAAAATGCTTTTAATTGTACATTGGCAGCTATCAACCCAATTTTTACACTCTGGTAGTAGCGCATAGCTGCTTTGGTGTGTGCATGTTAATAATACATAAATACGTCCATACAGAAAACATTATCTAAATGTATGTGACACCAGGTATCGGAGTTTAAACAAACCTACAGTCATAGAAAATACATTTATATTATACATTATAAAATCCACCTAGAAGCAAATAGTTTTGCTTTCCTATGTTTTCATTTTCTTCCTTCACCTATAAAATGAAAGATGAACGAGGGAAGTAGAACAGCCGCAGTGAACAAACTGCAGTGCACACTTCCTCCCCACAGATGTGCTTCCAGCTTTCTCCAGACCAGTGGACAGTTGTTCATAGAAGGACATATGATGTCTCCGTCCCCATTCCTCTCTCAGAGAAATTCTTTCCCTTTTTGTTAGTGGTAGGAGAGTCAATATCGGAGGAAACAGAAGCAGTAGAATGTGTCTGTACATGCATGGAATATTTCATTGGCCATCTCTGGACATTTTTTGCTTTCTATCATGTAAGCCCCAGAGAGTCAAGCTTGAAGAGTTTATAGCAAAAGTGTATTTTTTGACATATTGCCCAATTTTGACTCACCGTAACTATACAGTCCTTTACCTCTAAGACCCTTTACTTTTTTTGCGCTAGCTTTTTTTACAGTAAATCTGATGGGGGTGTTTTGGTGTATGAAGTATGAGTGAAAGCCATGTTTGCTTTTTCTTATGCCTTATCATTTCAAAATCCAAGTTGGCAGTGGAAGTTGCCTTTTTGCACTACTGATTCAGTTACAGCAACATGTAGTAGACAATTTATGTGATAAAGAGATTTCTTATTAAGTTCATTGAGGTCTTTTACATTTCTCAGTAATTTTTTTCTGCATTATATGCTATCTATGCATATTTGGCTTACATGGCAAGGTTTTGGTCGGTGCGGGGGGCCTGTAGGGATGGCTTTTGTGAGAAGAGATCAGGAGCTGCCCCCGTATCAAGCAGAGCCAGTTGCAGACGGCTTTAAAATGGGCCTGCTGCTGCCTAAAGCTGAGCCCATCAGTGATGGTGGTGGCACCTCTGTGATAACGTCTTTAAGAAAGGGTAAAAAATGCAACATAAACTGTACCATAGTGATTTGTCTGTCTGTGCTTGTATAAACTGTAAACTGAGATTGTGTGCATTATAGTATGTATACAGATTATCATTAATCGTATCTTCTATGCCACAGCTTCTTAAAAATAGTCATACACTGATTTATACCCACAATGAAAAAGAACAGACTTCAGAGTAATCATAAAATCCGTGAGAGCACACATACCTGTGATGGCTGCATTTGGGGTTCTGCAGATTGTTACAGCTTCATTAAGTGGGTTTTATTGCGCTGTGTGTAGTAGTCTTGGATCAAGCCATTCCGTAGCAAGTCATATAAGCTGTACAAGTTTCCTAAATATTCAAAGAGGGTTTCTTAAAGCATTTTTAATTAAGATATTTTAGAAATATGAAGAGATATGCTCTACTAATTTTCTTTACTTAATAGACTAAACCAAGGTAAACCATCGGAGACTGTATAGTCTTTCAAGGAAATGTCCTCATCAGCTAGAGATTAAATTAGGTCATTTTGATAACCTGGTTTGGTGAACCAAATTGGTTTGATATTTGATAGTACCTCCTCTGGAGTTTTGGTTTAAAAATAGTGAAATAGTAAAAGAAAATCTCCTAAAGGGATTTTGCATCTCAGTGATGTTTTTCCTTTGAACAAAATGATGTTTCATTTTATAATTGAAATACAGTATGCCTTTGAACTTTCAATAGCTAAAGTTATTAAGTAAGAGTATCACATTTCATTTATTATATTACATTTTAAGTTCAGTCCATGCATTTTTAATTCTGTTTATGTCTTGAGTTCTTGCCTCTAGTGGAATAAAACCAATCAAGAATCTAGAACGAGAACTAAAATTTAGGTCCTAATTCACCATTGCCCTGTGGTTCCTTTGTGTTTGCTTTAGTAAATACAAAGGACAAATAAAGTAAATGCAAGGACCCTTTGGAGAATACCGTTATTGTACAGGGTCAGATAATGCTCAAATTCTGCCAGACCCACCTAAGAGTCCCTTAATCTAAGAAAGCTGCTCTCCATGGTGGCCTAAGATAGAAGGAAGTATATCAGCTCTGTGCCAGGGCAAGGTAGGCAAAAGAATGGCCAAAATAAATGGTTTCACAGAGAATCTGCATTCACGATATTAAAACAAAAAATGTGAGAGAATTGATGGTGAAGGTCAGGTGTGTGCTAGTTAGCCTGCATTTGAGCTAATAGTGGTGACTTTCTTAGCTTTCAGAAGTCTGTGAATTAAAAAAAGAGAAAATGTTATACATGGGAAGGTAAAAGGTATCAGAATACTAGGGGAAAAATCTTAGGCGCCTGTCTCTTAAGAAGTCTCGTGAGCAGAAACGTGGTGTAGTGGGTTGACCCAAGCCGGCAGCTAAAGCCCCACCTGGCCGCTCACTCACTCCCCTCTCAGTGGGATGAGGGAGAGAATCAGAAAGGCAAAAGTGAGAAAAACTCATGACTTGAGATAAAGACAGTTTAATAAGTGAAGTGGCACATGCAAGCAAATTAAAATAAGAAATTCATTCACTGTTTCCCATCGGCAGGCAGATGTTTCACTATTTCCAGGAAAGCCAGGGCTTCACCACTCATAAAGCTTACTTGGGAAGACAAACACTCTAACTCTGAACATCCCCCCTTCCTTTCTCTTTCCCCTGGCTTTTATTGCTGAGCATGAAATCAAATGGTCTGGAATAGCCCATTGGTCAGTTGGGGTCAGCTGTGTCCCCTCGCAGCTTCTTTTTGGGAGCCTCGGCCCACTCACTGGTGGGGCAGCCTGAGAAACAGAAAAGGCCTTGAGGCTGCGTAAGCGCTGCTCAGCAATAGCTAACACATCCCTCAATTATCAACTCTGTTTTGGTCACAGATCCGAAACCCCGCACCAGAGGGGCTGCTACGAACAAAATTAACACAACTGCCCCACCACAGGACACAGCTGACCCCATCAGTGAAGCTGGTGGCACCTCTGGGAAAACATATTTAAGAAAGGGCAAAGCCCTGCCCAGGCAGCGAGGAGCGAGGGAAAAAGTGTGAGAGCCAGCCCTGCGAGCACCAGGTGGGAGCAGGAGGAGGGGCCGGAGGTGCTGCAGGCGCCGGGGCAGGGATTCCTCTGCAGCCTGTGGTGGGGGAAGAGTGTGATTAAAAATGAGCTGAGAGAGGAGCTGTTATGGACTGACCATAACCCTGCATTGCTCTGGCAAAGAGGAAGTAGAGGAGTCAGGAATGAAGGACTGAAGTTCAACCTGGGGGGAAAAAAAAGGGTGGGGTGGGGGGAAGGTGTTTTAGCTTTTGTCTTTGTTTCTCATAATCCAAATCTATTTTTAATTGGCAATAAATTGCAGTCATTTTCCCCGGATCAAGTCTGTTTTGCCCATGACAGTGACTGCTAAATGGACTCTCCGTCTTATTTTCTCCCCCTGTCCTGATGAGGAGGGGGAGGGAGAGAGCGGCTGCATGGGCATCAGGCAGCCAGACAAGGTCAGCCCATCACATCTAGGAAGATGTCTTCCTCTTGTGCCACTATACAAATACATGTGTACATGTGTGTTTTCATTATTCTTTCACTCCTGACCTTCCCATGTGATTCTTATTTTTGCTTCTTTTAAATCAGAAAAAGATGTTGTAATCTTAAGGTAAAATCAGAGCTCAGCTTTGTTTAGCAGAAAAATTTTCAGCTAAAACTTTGCAGGCTTTTATATTGTCAGTTATTTTTGTTGTTATTAATGGGCTCATAATTCTGTCAAAACAGACTGAAAAAATGACATGTGCGATTTAATATTCACCTCTTTAAAGGACATAGCTTCTCTGAGTACAGGAGGAGGATTCAGGGCTGAATGTTAAAACTCACAAATTTAGCAAGGCCTACTGTATTTTTCAACCCTAAGGACTGTTCTGCATCACCGGAATTAGAGTAAGGCTAGATCTTTGAGAATCTGCGTCTATCTTGTTGATCATCTTTTGCATTATGAAGAAGTCATTTTTCCCATTACCAGACTGGTCTGGCCAATTTGAATGTTGTTTTTTTTCTAGGACAGACTCATTTTTTTCTTTTCTTGTCAGGGAGTCCTGCTAGGTAGGCTGGATTGTAAAGTTAATTTTTGTTACTTAATGATAGGAGGACAATACATGTGATGACTACATGGAAGAGATGGCAAGTGTGTTAGAGCAAGGCTGTGTCTCAGGAACAGTCCTCTGAGGAGAATCTGGACTGTAATGCTATTTAATATCAGGCTATGTACTATATTTCAATGAATATCTATCTTAGAAATACAGTGAATACTTTTCTCATGTATTTTTGCTTTCACTTGTCTATAAGTCATCTTTTTTGTCATTGATCGGGGAAAGTATAGGAGATGACGAAATATTTTAAACTTTTCCATAAAGACTTTGATATGCTATTTTTATTCCTTTCATCTTCCCAGGCATCCTTCTGCACTCTTGAGGCTTTATTCTTTTTGTTTGTTTATTTGTTTGTTTCTTCCTACTGGTCCTCTGTGAGCAGAGGGATGGGAATGTTTCTTGCTGCTTGTACTCACGTGTCACGCACTTCTCGGGATTTAGTAATTCCAGTCTCTCTGCCTTCCTCGGTTCTTGATGTTCTGACATTCAGATGAGTCACCAAATGCATTATTTTTTTCGTTGTTAGATTGATTTCATATATGAAATTCATTTCAAATGCCTGTTCTGAATATACTTGTCTACCTTCAATTTGCCTGGCATATTGAACAGAATTCGATTAGAGGTGTTTATAAAATGACTTCTCTCCAGGCCTGCAATTCAGCTGAAAGTGTGAGATGACTAGGGAATTTGTAGCTTCCAAGCTTCAACTGCTGGAACATACTGAGTCATCAAATATATCTTCCTTTGTAGACACAAAGCAAGTTTCACCTTAGGTATTTAATTACAGCGTGCAGCATAGTTGGGTAGTGTGTGGCCGTTAATGTCTGCTGAGTCTACACAGTAATATCTAAACAGCCGTGGTTTATCTAACAGACTAGATCTGGGTTCAAAACCCTAAGGTATAACTTGTATTTGAAACTAGCGTGATAAGGTGTGAAATTCCCTGCACAAAATGCAAAATATTTGCCACACATTCTATTTCAAGTTTTTTTCCTAAATTTGATATTTGTCTAGAAGCAGCTGCATTCAAACTGGTTGTAAAAACTTGATTTCTGTATATAGGGTTATCTCAGTATATCCTCTTGACTGTGTATAATTATGTGAGATTATTCTAACTGTTGTTTTAGGCTTCTTTCCAGTATTACTTTGAAAACCAGTTGTGACTGTATGCTGAAAAATAGAATAATCAGCATGTTTACAAGCAGTCTATTATGCTTTGCTAATAGAAAGTAAATAAAAATAATTTAGCACCATAAAAAGTGTTCTGTATTATGACAATGGCCATGACCAAGTATCTGATAGGAGCAGGTGGGTATTATAGTGATTTTCTTTACCATCAGAGTGGGAATGTAGTTCTACATACATCTGTATTTACATTTCCCTCTTCTTCTCTGTCAGCTAGCAATGATATATTATTTCTAGAAGAAAACAGTCAGCACATCATTTATTCCAGTTTTAATCAACAAAGTTGTATATAATTTTAAAACTATATACAAGGGAAGGTAATCCTCCGAAAACAGTAATCCTAAAATTGTGTGTGTACAATGAGAAAATTCTTCAGTTCATTTCTGTGAAGACAAATTGGGAGTAACATAGATGCTATTTTTTTCCTATTTATTTACTTATAGTATAATTATATCTAAAGATTCTAAGGCTATGTTCTCTGCTTTACTACTGCCATATGGGAGTGTTACTAGCAAGTCAGTACAGGATGTGCATTCTATTTACTGTTATCTTTTATGGAATTTGTGCTGGTACTGACTTTGAGGAACATATCATTAAGGCACCTTATCCTTAAAACATATTGTTAAAGCAACATTTTTGAAGATGTACTACCGTGATACATCATCAGCACCAGGCTCCTTGCTGCTACATTCCTCAGAGCATAATATTGCAAAAGAAAAATAATAAAGGAAGAATACTGCAAAAATGTGGTGTTACCTTTGAAGGGTTAACATACTGAATATGTTGTGGTACCTCTTTTGTGGACTCAAGTCCTCAATCTCTCCTCTCTATAGTGCCAATATACTGTCAGAAAATTCATATGATTATGATGAAAGAATTATGTCATCAATTATATTCCCTGCTTTAGGATAAAATCTTACTGATATTTGTAAATATTTGCTTGCTCTTGCAAATATTTTCTTAAACTGTGAATATGATTCCAACAAAAAGCCTGTATGAAAACACGGCCCAAATTTGGCAAAGTTCAGGCATAGGTTTTATAGCCAAGGCCCTTCTTTAATCAGAGCTTGAAACCTGTCAGAGGAAAGGGGCCATAAAATCAATTCTAAGTAATCTTGGAAATGAGATAATAGTCCATTAATCTCATCAATATAATAATGAAATTTTCTGCTGCACTTCATGCCTATACATTTGTGAGAAAGTTATCAGTGGAAATGGGACAGAAGCCATAGGATTAGTGTAGGGGTGACTTCCTCATGCTTCCACTGCAGGCTTTTTTTCGCTTTACTTTTTAATTTTTTTTTTTTCTTTCAGTGAAAATAGAGAATTCATTTGTGGAACGATGCCAACCAAAACTTGTTACTGCTTCCATATTAAATGAGAGTTAGTGGCAAACATATAATGTATGACTCATAAATCACTGTTGAAAGTTTAAGTGGCAAGTCTTAGAGAAAGCAATACTGTGATTTGCATGGTACAATTCAAGGTGTGGCCTGTTACTGATCAAACTATTTGGGAACTGCTACGAATGTATGTTGTTACTTCAATATAGTTGTGCCCCCGCTTCACTCTACTTTAATCCCTGTATGTAGAAACCAGTAGGTAACACTCAGAAATTGTTTCTTATAAAAGAAGCAAATCTTCCTTTGAGAAGTTCCGTTTATTAGCGTACAGCTCAAGCAGACAGCTCCTTCTTTCACCTGGTCTCTCAGTATCAGACTCTTGCTCTCTGAACAACCCGGTTTGCCTGTGCTGGCTACCTAGACAAACCAAAGCATCTTAGATAACATGAATTCTGTTCTCTCTCACTTCTGGGAAATGTCAAAGCAAGTGCAGGCTCTTAGAGAAAACATAATTTTATTCCTCTCCTTCCCCTAGAGGCTTCCCACCCCTTTGAGAACTTTTCTATATGTAACAAAGTGCAGTTGCCTTTACAGAAATGGAATCTACGTGGCCTTAACAACTGGGCTTTCTCCACTCTCCTGAGATGAGCTAGGATATCTCTTTGCTCTGCATTTTTCTGTGAGGTGTCGTATTCTGTTGTTCATTTCAGTTGTACTCTCCCACATTAGAAACATCATCATGGGATCATGGCATGAAGGTGGAGGCCAAGAAGAATAGTTTCAAATGTTGCAAAGATTCTTCCCATGTAACACAATCTAGCAGTCTTGATTCACTGAAATATATGGCAAAATTTCTGTCAGTCTTGCAAGACAAGTAGTGTTGTAAGTTGTGCAAGCTTCATGTTATTGGGTGAAGCAGCAGCAGAAGATAATGAGAACTGAGTACCAGAAGGATATTTGTCAGTATGGCTCTTCTTTCATTTTTGATGAACAGCAACTATTTTCCTCAAATGTATTCATTACTTAAAAATCTGATCTGAATAATCCTGTTTAATCACGCTTGCATCTATACTGTGCACTAGAAAATCACTGTCTTTAATATTCAGAAACCTTAGAATTGTAGTTAGTTTTACTTATATTCAAATGTAATAGGTTATATGAAACTTCTTAAAATTGGTTTTTGTTTTGTTTTGAGGGGTACATTGTAGTAGTATGAGCTAGTTTAATTTGAAAGACTGAAGATTCCAAATTTCAGAGCCTATCAAAGGCATTATCTTGTTGGAAAACGTTCAAGGTAAGAAAACAGGGGATTCTGTGTGGCTTGTAATGGCAAGTTCTCCTTTGGTACTGATCATTTCTGGTCATGTTTTCAACAACAAGATGAAAGACACTCTCTTCCAATTGAAGAACGAAGTGTAGGTACTAAAATGATTGTTACTTCATAATCACTTAAGACAGCTAGCGATACAAATAGTGTTTCAGGATTTTCTCATGGAATTCCACTATGCTGATTATTTGATTTTCATTCTAGAGTAAATGTTATAATCTATGAAGCTTATTTTTTCTACAGCAAGATCTATTTGTGGCACATACCATATTTTAAATGATGAAACAACTTGGAAACTTTACTGAAGATTTTTCCTTCTAAGGAAATTAAAAAGTGTTATTTACTGATGTTCAGAGTGTGCTATATCACATGTACTACAAACATAAAGATGTGTAGCTAAGCTACCATGGAACTATTAGGGGAGGAATACAGTGATACAATTTCTCCATAACATAGAAAATTTACTGGATATATTCTTTCTTAAAACCTCTGGAAGTACCTAATAGGACAGATGTTAACTGAAACAAAAATACATTTTCAGATTATTTCGGCATAATGTAGAAGGCTCTAGCTACATGTATATTCTCTTTCATTTTATTTTCTACTGACATTCACAGTAAGTTGTTTTTTAAAGCAAGTACTAATGAAACAGGACCTGCTTGCCTTCTTTCAGTACAAATATACCATGAGCTGGATCCATAAAGCACATTAAGGTTTCCAAATTTGTGCATGCTAGGTTTTTTGGTTGTTCTGTTACTAAGGGTGAAGTTACTGTAGTGTTGTCTAAATAGGCTGTGATCACAATGTCTTCGTCCTTCTTTGTATAAAACACTTTTTTGGATAGTATGCTATTGAAACTGTGCAGGTGCTTTGGTTTTATTGTAAATATTACCTAACTGAGAACGCAATAAATGGGAAACTATAATTTTAAGTATTGTTTCATTTTTTTTTCTCTCAAAAAGAGAAGATAATCCTAATTTTAAATGTAGACTGTACCCAGTTTCTACAGTCTGCTGGGCCTGCATGCACCAATTTGAGAATTTTGTGTAAAGTGCTTATGGATTGTCATATAAAAGAAAAGTTGTATGTATGTGTCTAGTGATTTCAAAATTGGAAATAATTTTTATTGTATCTACTTTACGTGATTCTCACCTGACTGATTATTAAAAGCAGCACAAAGCTCTAGATGGAAGCAGTAGTGCCTATTTATTCCTATAGCTTTTTCAAAATCCTGTGTTACTCTGCTGTAAGACAGAAGACATTCTAGTGAATCACCTGGTATTCCATATAATGCAGAAGGGTGCAATATCAGACTTATAGCTGTAAAACACTGCTCATCGTCATGGTTATTTTTTCTCCAAACACTTGCCACGGCTTCACATAATTTTTGCCTTAAATAAAAATATAGCACTTGCATGTATATGTTATGTTCTCACCTAGAACACTAAAAAATGTATGTGCCTGTAGTCACTGGGTAAATTATGAGCCTACCTTTGGATCAGAAGTGCTTGCATCATAGGCAAATGTTCCATGACGCTACATAATTTCAGGCTTAATTAGTTCTTCAGACCTTTCTCTTTTTGACAGAGAGGAGTGAGCGGGTAAGCAGTGTGTACTGAAGCTGCCTTAGTTTGCAGTGAAAACCCAACTGGGGTGACTGTTTTGTCATTGATTATTGGGGAGGTTTCTCCAGCTGGATGCCTTCTGCCTGGTCACCATAAATTGGTTTTGTGTCACTGTAACAACTAAAACACACTGATAATCTTTAAATGATGGTTTCTATGACCTGAGACAAGATCTAGCCTTATTTTTCTGCTCTGTTAACATGCTGTAGTATAATAATTTTAAATTCCTTTAAAATTTATAACGGTTTTGTTTGTTGCATCTTATGAATGCAAACCTTACCAGAGTTGTAAACTATTAATGAGCAGATATATGTATATGCATTTTAATAATGTGATAATGTGTTCTTTTTTTTTATTATTTTAGAATGGTTTACAGTTTGATGGTTTTTCAGAACTCTTCTGGCTTGATTTTTCTACAGCTGTATAAATAAGATAGGAGTTCTCTGACAGTATGATGAAGTAATAAAAATATAAACTGGTTATGAGGGCACAGTCACGGCTGCAAGCAACTAGGTCTACCCTTGCAGGTACAATAGGCAGAATCTCCTCTGATTAGAGTCAAATTTCATGAAGCAAAAAAGGTGGTGAATAACAATACCTTAGGAATTAACATTTCTCTTATAATTGGGCATTTTTCATCTGATTTTCAGGTAAAGATCAAAATTTGAAACTGTTTAATAGTAGTTTTTAATACTCGTAAGTTTGTAGTGTTGCCAGTTTCCAAATGAGTAGTCCATTGCTTTCTAAATAAAAGCTTTCGGAAGAGCAAAGATGCAAATTCAATTTTGCACATAATTGCAGTTTTGATGAAGAACAGCAAAGTCTTCTTTTGCATTACTGTCTAAGTCTCTGAGGGGGTTTTATTGTTTGTTGATTTGACACATTGAAGGTGGTTTTCAATCTACTGCTATAGAAAGGCTAGGGAAAAAACCCAAACTGGTTCCAGTTGGCTCCAACGGCCCCACCGCAGGACGGAGCTGAGCCCGTCGGCCAAGCTGGTGGTGCCTTGAAAAGAACCAAGCTTATCTTGCTGAAGTCCTGGCAGCCATTATGGAACAAATTGTATGTGTTCCTTGAGTTAATCTTCTTCCTCAACGGGTTGTAAGGCAGACTGTGTGCTCCTTCAGCTCCAGGACTGTTACACAGGCTTACTAACCCACTTTAGATGGTTTATGGTACTTCTGAACCTTGTTTGGAAAAGTTTATGAAAACAAAATTCTACTTATAGTAATAGTAATCATGAGGTTCATGAGGTTTAAATAATTTTACACTGTAGAAATGAACAATATCTACTAAAGATAACAAAAAATATGTTAACATGTTATTCACATCGAAGTTTCTCATTTATTTGCTGTAGTAAAGTCCAGTCTTCTACTACTGTGATCCTTTTGTTAAAAACCTTGGATAGTTTGATTGAAAATGGAATAAAAAGGGGACCTGTGAGGGGATTACTAGAGTACGATGTCTTGACGCATGGCCTTTCACATCCTGTTTCACAAACTTTTTATCACCTCATTATTTTCTGAGATTTTACAGATGGTGAAGAATGCTTAATGAAGATACATAAATCATGAGACCTTGTCAGATCTTCTCTTGCTACTCAGGAGTGCTAAAATGGTGGAGCTTTCACTCTTGGCACTCAATTCGTAAGAGGTTGTCTGGTGAAGAGAAAGATGTAAAACAGAGTAGGATACAGGGAAACAAAGCTACTGTTACGAAACAGAGAAATGAGGAAACGTAGATAAAAGAGAGCAGCAGGAAATGGAGGATGACTGCAAGAATTTTATATTTAAGGTACTGACAGATGAAAAGTCAAGAAAAGGGTAAGGGGGAGTGATTTTGTCAGTGTTGTTGAAGAATTACATCTCACTGGAGAATTTACATAGAATTTTAATTCTAACGGAGGAAGGCTAATTGTTATGAAATTCATTTTACTTTGTTGCTACGTGGTCAAATGTATCTTTCAAACACAGATTTAGTATCCTGACTGAGTACAGAATCAGCACAGAATATTCTTCAAAACACAGCTAGCTTTACTTTGTGAGCCATGGTCAGTTCAACTGTGCATGGTTCTAGTCAACAGAAAGGTGAAAAGAGGGACCGTATGCCATGGTTTTGTGTCAATTATGCTTGCGGGACAGAGATAAATGGCAGATAAGTGCAGAAGTGTATTGTTTATCCGTAGCGAGTGACAGCAGAAGTTGAGCTGTGGGTGATAAACATGGTGGATGCTGTACATAATGCAGTAATTTTCTATAAAGAACGACTTTGCCATCTTCATTTTAGCTCGTTAGCACAATTTACATCAAAAACGACCCCAGTGTGATCAGTCCACAAACTGTTTCCTAACGGGCTGCACAGCTGTGTTGGATTTATGTGGCAAGGTTCTGGTAGCTGAGGGGCTGCAGGGGTGGCATCTGTGAGGAGAGGTCGTTAGAAAAGCTTTTGAAGTCTGACTTGCTCTTTCCCGTTCACTTTACTTAACCGTTTATGCCAATGTAAGGTTTAAAAAGAGCTTATATAAAACATGGATCCACTGCCTTGGATTTCATATGCTTTATGCAACCACTTCCGGGCACACGGAAGTAACTACGTAAGGCATAGAGCAATAAGAGATCAGGCCTTGCGCTACTGGTCTTCACAGCTGTGGAAAAACACTGGAGAATATGGTCATGAAATTTTCTGATACTGATTTTTTGCATGAATAGGAAGCAGTAATAACAGTTCATGGATATAGGAAGTCTTCCAGTTTTTCTGTGCGTTAACACGGGAATTTAAACATAGCTACTTATATGGCAGTATTAACTGGTCTGTTAATGAGCAATTCGGGGGAAAAATCTCACCAAAAAAGTGTACTTTCTACATCCCAAATCAATTTCCATGCCTTTTCCATTGTTTCCTACCTAATTAAATCGATGGTTCTATTGCTGAGCTTAAAATGAAGCTGACAGAAACTCCCTAAATGCTGCAGAAACCAGTGGTCCTTGCAAAAGGTCTTTGTTTTCGTTGCCATATAGTTTGGATGTGTTACATCTGTTTTATTAACTGAACTAAATGTTTACACCATCATGTTCCCATATTTACCAAACCCCATTAAATGGAGATTTCCCATTATTGTTATAGAAGTACAAGCCCAGTATGGTACAAAGAAGGCAAGAGAAATTTTGTTACAGATACCTATTTCTCACTGGTTATAAGGAAAATACTATCCACCCATCAAGTCTGTGGTTTGGTTTTTTTTTAAATTGTGCTGAAAGATTTTAACTGTTTGGTGTAAAACCACAATATAAATCCCAGTTTCATATGATTCTGGAATCTTTTACATAGGAATTCTTACATGTGGATCATAGTCCGTCCCTTTTCAGGCCAGGGAAACAAAAGTTGTGAAATGCTTCTCTTTCAAGAAAGCCTTCTTTTTAAAGATAGGTTCTTTTTTCTTTGCCACACATACTCATAAAAAGCTTTATCTTACTCTGCAGTTAGTCTCCCTGCAATCAAATAAAGGGCATGGATTAACTGGAGAACCACCAGAAATATTTTAAAGGGATTAATATTAATAGAGAAACAAATTATCTTTCTATCAAATTAGGTTAATAACAAAAATTAGTAGTGGCCCGTCACATTTAGTCAAAAACCTTACAGAGTTTGCTAAAGATTAATCAAGCAACTTTTTCTATAAAATCTATAGAATTTTCAAGTGGTTTAGTGTCCTAACTCATTTTGAAAAGGATCAAGCTCCTTGGAAGCCTAACTCTTTACTGCCATGTCAGATTTTAAAATCTTGTTTCCTCAAGGAATAAATTGTAACCTAAAGGGGTTTTCTGAAGTAGCAGGTGCCTAGTTGAACTCTCACTGGAATTAATGCTACACAGATTCCTGGTTAGCTGTCCTGGTTTTGGCTGGAATAAAGTTAATTTTCTTCCTAGTAGCTGGTATAATGTTGTGTTTTGGATTTAGCCTGAGAAGAATGTTGATAACACCCTGATGTTTTAGTTGTTGCTGAGCAGTGCTTACACTAAGTGAAGGATTTTTCAGCTTCTCCTTTCCTTTTCTGTCCTATTAAATTGTCCTTATCTCAACCCATGAGTTTTACTTTTTTTTTGTGATTCTCTCCCCCATCCCACTGGGTGGGGGCGGGGAGTGAGCGAGCAGCTGCCTGGTGCTTATTTGCCGGCTGGGGTTAAACCACAACATTAGCCTATTACAATCTGTCTTGTTCTCAGTGTAAAATTACTATAGGTTCATTAACATTTTAACTCATAATTAAGTTTATGTAGTAACTGGAAAAGAGAGTATTATTTTTTATTGACTCTATTCTATAAAACCCATAATTGCTTAATCCCTTACAATATTTAAAGCAGTTCTGCAATTAACATGTGGCCTTTATTTGCATAAAGGCAATTCTCAAAGGTGATTTGTAAAACCATATTAAGCATCATTTTTATCTGTGTATTCATGTGATATTTTCTATATTCATTGGCTGGCTGTAAATACATGTTAGAAAATCTTTGGTGTGTATCACAGCACTGACGTGCGTGATGTTGCTGCAGTACGAATATCATCACTTCTGGTTGATTATTTCAACACAATTCTTACGAAAAAAGTACTGTCTTTATTAAGACAGGTACAGCTGAAATAACTATAGCTATATAATATTGCCTGATATTGCATGTTTGTGTGTTGACTTTTTTTGTAAGTACAAGTGTCTTAAGGACATTAAAATGTTTGGCACAGGGACGATTCTCAGATTACTTCCTGATCTGTCTGCATCTGGACAGTGTGTAGGCTACCAGTAGGCTACCTGTAGGCTACATTTTCACTTGCTCTAAAAAAAGCAGTAGAAGAGTAAGTCAGCTGTACTTTTTAATTTCTAAAAATATGAATGTAGTGTAGTGAATGGTGACAAATGGAGGGCACTGGACACAGTTCTGTAGTGGTGTGCTGTGCAGGTGCAAACTGGTCCATAAGTACAAATCCTACATCTATTTTGATTATGGTCTCCAGGTGATGATATAATCAACCTTGTAAGCAAAAATAAATGCCTACTTTTAATCATTTTATCAGGAAAATTCTTCTGACAGATTAAGCATGAGTGAAGTATTTAAATTTGCATAAAATCTTATAAAAATTTGATTTATTTAAAACTCTAGTTTCATAGGTGTGGTTATAGAAATAAACTTAGCGACTATCCATGTACGCTTAATTTTTAGTACAGACTCTATCCGAGCATTAGTAGCTTTCAGCATCTCTTCATCTCAAACAATGTTGGAGAAGAGTTGTCCTTTGTAACGTTGTAGGCTAAAAGTCATTAGAGCCAAAATGCTGCAGATTAAGTGGCTCAAGTGTTATGCTAGGAATCACTTCAAGAGTGCTGTTTACTGCCTGCCAAGAGAAAGGCTGGGATCAATCTCCATGTCTTCTCTCTCATGCATATTAAAAAATGTTTTAAGGTTCCACATATTATCACATTGCATTAAAAATCCCATTAATCTAACCCATAAGAAACATGAAAACCCTAAAATAAATAGTGGTATCTCCCCCTGCCCCCCTCTATGCTTTCTTTCAAGTAAGTCTGACTCTGAAGTAGTCCTATCTAACAACAGAGGGTAGAAATTATTCAGTTAAGGAGGAGCTTTTTTTTTTTTTTTTTTTTTTTTAACAGTTGGGTAGCCAGAGGTGCCTGGTGCGGTTTTCCTAATAATTTTGTAAAAATGAAAAGAAAAACCTCAAAGGTGGTATTTCCACACGAGTAGATTATTAGAAAGAATTGATATTTGAGGAGCTTTATTTTATTAAAAATGTGTAAGAACTCCTATGTGTCTAGTATCACATAAAGCTTAGTGAAAGGTTAGAAAATTAGCTCATATGTGCTGTTTATACGGTTGGATGGATGAAGGAGACTTTACATTTCACAGCTTCTTGTTTCTGACAAGTTCCAGAGTTCCAGTGAATTACTTATGTGGCCACTTATCCTATAAAGATGGAACTGAGGGTACAAACTGACTTCACAAATGCTACCAGAAAGACTTCAGGTGATAAGATGAAAATGAATCTTGGTCGCTGCTGATCTCAAACCTGGACTTGAATTTGTGGCCTATGGATGAAGGGTTGTGTGTCTTACATTTTTCATCTCAAACTTCTGAATTTTTGTAGTTTATGAAGAATTCGTGAACATCTATTTATCTTCAGCAATTGCTTTATGAATCAAGGATTTAACTGGAATAAGATAATCCTGGAAATAGTAAATTTCAATTCACTTTTATGAATCTAATATATATTCCACATATGAGAGCAGAGATGTGAATATATTAGTGATAAAAATACTAGAAAGACATTACCTATTTCTATAACTGCAATTTAATTCCCAAAGACATGTAGTGAGAGATTGTGGCAGATCTGACTTTCTGCAGCTCTTGGATTTTCTGAGACTCTCTACCCTTAAAAGTGAGTGAATACACCTCTGCAGGTTTTTCCCTTGTTATTTCTTATTTATAATGGGCTACTTTTCAGCTTGATTTTCTATCTAAAGTAATATGGATCCACAGCTAAATGTTTTGGAAAATTCTTCATTATTTCCAGGGAATTTCTTTCTCTTTCTCTTGGCTAAACAGCAGCTTCTCTGTATTTGTTGTTGATAAAACTGTTTTAAATCCTTTCTCTGCTGTCAAACATAGAATCAAGTGTGATGTGAGGCAAGTGGTTGTCAATTACCATTAGTCCACACTCCAGGATTTGCTATCTTCGATTCTGGAGTAATGCCAAAATCTTACTCTTAGGCTGAGGGGCAGGTGGTAATTTTAAAATCCAGTACTTCATGAACTACAAAGGCTAGCTAGAGACTCATGTTTTGGAGCACAGAGAATCTAGTAGTTTTAATGAAAGATTTTTTCAAATTCTGTCTTTGAGCTCGAGTATTTCAATCAATACTTCACATAAGAATTTTAAGTTTTGCATATATGTAAATGGAGGTGTCAATCAATTAGCTCCCCAAATGTAAGGTGAAAAGTTAGAGGTTGTGGTGACCACATTAGCACATTCTGAAGATGTCGTGGATGCCAGTTTGTTCAGACAGCCCTAGAAAGAGTAAACCGCATTGTCTGCAAGTATGGAAAAAGTACTTCCAAACCTGTACAACTGATTCTATATTAAAAAGTTTATTAATTATGGCATAATCAAAAGAAGTCACGCTTGAAGAAACCATCAAACCTGTCAGTCCTTCAATTGCTGTGATTTCTGCTATGGCAATGCAAGAATTAAAGACAACATATCACAGCACCAAATATATCCCAAATATCTTCTAAAATTGCTTAACTAGGCTTTCCAGTTCAGATATTTTCCCCATGAATTATTACCTAAGTTTTCAGAAGATGAGTATGCCCTCTAGTCTGTCAAGGTACCCATATTTATGACAAGAACTACAAAGCCTTTCTGTAGTGTCTGCAGTATTTACTTCGCTTTAAAAAGAAGAATGTACTCCTTGGACCAATGGCGGCATGGTCCATACAGGCCAGCACAGAATTCCTCAGTAGCCTGGCTATGCGTTTACAGCTAAATAGTCTAGTAGCTTGTTTACAAAGAAAGTCAGGATCATTGTTCTCAGTTTACAGGGAAGAAAATCATTTGAGAGCTGAAGAGAAAGGAGAAGTGGCTTGTGGCTTGTGGACTCAGGAGTCAGGTGGAGATGGAATTGGATTAAAATTTCCAGGAGTCCTGCTCTGGTTCTTTAAGTAGCAGGGCAGGCCTCCTCCCTTGCAAATGTCCCAAGCTTAAAGAAAATTGCTTACATCATTGCTTGTAACAATTCTTTTCAACACCTCCGTAGCCCTGCCTAAATATAAATGGAAATGAAAATAGAAAGGGAAGCACAGAACCTGATAATGTTTAATCTGTGAACCAATCCATCCACATATGATAACAAAAAGACAACATGCAAACCTGTAATTTTCCTACAAGAAAGGTCAGTTAAACCAGCCTGACCTTTTTTCCACATATAAAAGCAATAAGCTATCAGCCCTATCTGAACAGTCTTCAATCCCAAGGTGCTCTCAAAATAACTTAGAGATAAAGCACAGAGATAAAAACCAGTAGATGCTGATGAGTTGGGCATGCAGTTGTTTCTTCGAGATGTTTCTTCAAGGGAAATTTTACATATGCTATAAGTCAAAGTCAGGGGAGAGAAAAATGGTATTTCAGAATAACGTTTCCCTGGAGAAATGAAAGAGATTAACATTTTATCACAGACAAATAAGTTGGAAACTCTCTAATTTATAGATATTTAGATACTGCTATTAGCGCATTAAAAATAGAAGTATTATCTTTCTACTTAAAGATTCTACTAAAGAACTATAAATTTCTAATTAAGTAGATGTTAAATCTACATGACAATACAGTTAATTTTATTCTTTGGGACTGAAATCTGAAACCTAAATGTAATAGTAACTTAAAAATGTAGGTCAAATATCCCAGAATTATTTTCTTAAGTAGAACTATATGAACAAAAAGGTAACAACAGCAACAGAGCAACGCTA
This sequence comes from Sagittarius serpentarius, assembly GCA_034782735.1. Lineage (NCBI taxonomy): Eukaryota > Metazoa > Chordata > Aves > Accipitriformes > Sagittariidae > Sagittarius > Sagittarius serpentarius. The sequence continues at coordinate 32,653 of JAVKLA010012327.1, forward strand.
GCTTAACGCCTTCTTCTGACATCAAGACAAAAAGCTATTCTGACTGCAGTATTTGATACGTAGCAAATAATCCTTGCTCTACAAAGCACAAGCAAATGACAAATTCAGTCTAACAAAAACTCCAAAGCTGTCGTCATTGTCCTTATTCAACTCCATTCAACACATCACCCAGAAAACAAGTGCTCAAGATGCTGTAAGTTGTCAAAAATTAAAAATTACTTAAGAAATCTGACGTTAAACTAGAGAAATGATACCATCAGAACGGTACCTGTACAGAACGGTACACCTTTTTTTCATGTTTTATGTGTGAAAGTTGATTTGTCCATTTCATTAAGTGGAAAGCCGGTGGCAGGGTTTCTGTTTTGTCACGAAGTTCAAAAATCAAGATAGTATCTTTCTCCAAATCATTCAAGGCTACATTTCCTGACAATGTCTGAAGGGTTAACTATCCATGGACTATTACCAAAGTATATACCAATGCATAATTACTTTGAAGATGATTCATGAAGTGTTTATGGCATTGAAATTTGTAATACATCAGCAGCCACCACAAATGGATTTACTTTACTTTCAGCTCGCATATTTCACTGCAAATGGCTTATGTGTTCACTTACCATTGGTAATGAAACGAACAGCCCTTAAAATGAAGGAATACATTTGCAGTGGTTGTGGATGTGTTATAGATGTTCTTTGCTGCAAATACGTTATGAATTTTTAAAGCATTAAATATGTATGTACTATTTATATCATTCTTACAAATACATGGAATCTTTATGTTTTGAAGACTTCAAATAAATTTTTTACCACTTCTCTCTTGGTTCCGTTTCTTTTGTTACAGCATTGGCAGCATTTACTTAGCCTGCTGTTGGGAACAATTATTTTGTCTAAGAAATCATCTTCTTTTACCTCCAGTTCATCTCCCACATGCCATAGATCTATTTTCTTTAGATCTGTTTTCTATTTTTCATAGATATATTTTCTTTATTATCTTTTTTTTTAAGAAGCAATGAAACCTTTTTTTTTTTTCTCTACCGCAGTAATCAACGCTTCATCTATTTACCCCATATAATTGCAGTATTGAACAACAAATCAGCTCTGAAGACAAGACACCGGGCACTGAACCTACATTGTTTCATTGTACATACATGCTCATTTGTTTTCATACGTTACACAAGGGCTGGTGTTCTTGGTCTGAAATGCCGTTTAGGTAGTGTTGGGCAATTCATAGCCCAAGTTCTGTTGTGAGTAACACTTCCTTTAACCAACAGGCAATCTGCTATACACTGCTTAACCCTGTGTTTCAAAAGTTATGCAGAGGAAAAAGACTATCTTCTTGCCTCCTGCTGCTGGTCAGATGATTAGAAGCAAATCACAGACTTTCTGCTGCCAGTGCTCCTCCCAAATATTTGTTGGTACAGAATTTAGTCCTGCAGCATTTGCAGTTACTTTAGTGACCTGGATACCATTGAAGAGTGTTCATAAGGAGAAGGCTATATGGTCTGGGTAGTTGAAAGTAAGGATGCTAATTGCCTGGTTTGCAAAAATGGATGGGAGAAGGGCCAATAAAAGTTTTGAGTGCATGTCCACAATGAGTTTGAAGACCTAAACAGGCTGACAGCAGACAGAACAATTGGCCTAGAACAGAAGCTGGAGGAACCTTCATCACTGCAGCCTCCGAAGATCAAGATGGTACATGAAAGGAGGAAGGAAGATGAAAATATTTCACTAAAGCTGGGGAAACTTCTGCTTGTTGAATAATTTCCTTAAGTAACCCTTTCTTCAAGTATTGTTTTTTAATCCAGCAACTTAAAGTAGTTTATTGGGTTGAGTAAGTTGTACACAGCCATGCTGAGGCTTGCCTTTGTGCTGTGCTCCTTGCTGGCAGCTCCCTTTGAGCTTCGGGATGTGTCTGCTCCATCTTGCACTCCGCAAGCTCTGAGCTTTGCAGTGTGACTCTTCTTCTAGAAGACATTCCCTCTATTCCGGAATTCAGCAGCCAAGAAAACAAGAACAGCTTTTCTTTTGCTGACCAGCTGCTCTCTTGCAAAAGGTGCAAAACCTGTTGTTTTTCAGAAGAATCTGGGTGTCTCTTGATTAGAGTAATTGCACACACAATGGTTTTATTTCCAACACAATCTGGGGAAAAAAACCAAAAGAATCTGGAAATAAAGTCTGAAAACATTTTACTTGAAAGGGAAAAATTTTCTGATTTTAAGAAAACCTGAAATAGGCTTTTATTCAGAAAAGAGATTTGTTAAAACATTTTAAGACTTAATCCCTGACTGGGAATTTGTTCAAAACATTATGTTTCAACAGAGCCTTTCATTACCTGCTGTTTATTTTATTCTCTTGCTATTGATAATTTCTTTTAAATTGGAAAATGTCTCCTTCCAAAGCCAGCTTGTTTAAGTGCATGACTAGACAATTATGTTTAAATTTGTGTATTTTCTTTGTAAACATTTCCTACAGAAATTATTGTGAATTGTGGCTTCTTGCAATTATGAGTTTAGGGTAGAATCGCCAACATTATTTTTTATCAAATGCTTTAAATGTACGGTATATTACAAAGAGAAATAAATAGCAAGATACATTTCTGAAGGCGGTTACTGTCTCAGAGATAGACAGGCAGGTACGTTTGGATACATCATGTTTAGGAAAGAAAATATTGTAATGCCTGGAGCTCTGGAAGAGAAAGCAGAGTATTTGTGTGCTGTTCTCTGCTGTGCCACTGACCCGTGTAAGAATATGATGCTGTCTCTGTTGGCTTCTGTTTCTCTGCCCATAATTTATCTGTCGTACCTTGTAATCAACAATTATTTCTTCCTATAGCCACCGACCAAACCCAAACTTTAACCTCAGCCGGGAGCCTATGTGTGATAACGATGGCAAACTTTTGAGTATGGAGTTCTTTTAAGAAAGCTATGACTTGCAGTTCACAGTCCTTTCATGTGAAGGGAACAAAGGAAAAACAGATATGAAAAATAACCCAAGAGAAACTTTTTGACAGTATATATACACAGAAGGAGAATATGTTGGTATTGAGACTCCGAAAGACAAGCTGTGAGCTAGTCATTTAATATATACCTGTTTCTGTAATCAAGGACAGATGAAACTCACAAACACCTGGACATGATTTAGTTTTAATCCTGTGACTAGTCCTTAATACTCCAGTGAGTATTCACTGCTCAACAGGAATGCTCAAATGTTTAAAGATAACTTTTTATTAATTCCAGTCTGTGAGATTTCTTTGTTCTTTACTGAAGGATTTTGGTATAGCTCACATATTTGTGAGAGCTTCACCTGTTTATTATTTTAGCACCTTAAAATAGTTTTTAATTCTTCATTCTTGGGACTGCCAGCTGGCTAGAGAAATACTGCCGGTGTTGTACAGATAGGTGGGTGGATATTGAAAGACTATAGGTCAGATTTTGAAAGAAATTAAGATACCTAAAGATCTTTGCAAGTCTGATCCTTGGTGCCACCCTGAAAATCACATATATGGAGAAGAGAAAGGAATTACAGGCTGCTTCGTCTGGGAAGGCCCTTTCTTTCTTGCTCTGTTTCATAACCCCAGGGCTGCATGGTCCTGTGCGAGTGTCTTTGGGCGTATGGGCAAGAGAATCTAATATTGCTCTGAATCAATCAGTGGTGAGCTCTAGGTGAGCTGGGGTTTACCCTGAAGAACTTCATGGCAAAAATTTCACCAGGAAGAAAGTTTGCCTCAGGTTGCCTGAGCATATATCATCAAAGGGTAGAAATTTCTTATGTGGAAGTTTGCCTTTCAGGTTTTTTTATCAGTTCAGTCTTAATGAAGGCACTGATGATGTAGAAGGTATTTGGCTATGTGACAAACCTATCCAAGTAGCTGGTAATATTTAATCAGAATGCTGAAAATTACTTTCTTATAGGGGGGCCTAAATATACAAATTAAGGAGCAGCTGAAGAAATGTTGCCAGCATTAGCTTATACTCACTAAGCTTCTACTAGTATCAATTTCTCGTAGACGGATTAGTAAATATGGGTTCAGATATCTTGTACGGCAAAGAATAACCAAAGTTTCCCACTGTAAAATCATTCTGTAGTAGTTTAAAGAACTTTAGCATAGTGTTTTGACCTCCAATTTACATGTGGTGGGCACAAAAGCCTCCCACAGCTTCCTTTGTGTTGATTTTCGAGTGAATTGGAAGGCTGAAATAAGAAATGAAGGAAACCCACAGGGTGGGTTTAAAGATCCATCCTGGGATCTTTATATGAACTTAATAGGGATCAGCCTACAGAGCGGGATGTACATTTTGAGGGAATCTGTTGTAATAACTTGATAATTTAAATTTCGATCCTGAAAATGAATGTTTGCCTAACTTTATACCCTTCAGTAATCTGACAGATTTAAACAAGGTGGAGCTAAAGGTTTCTAGCCATTAGTTTAACACTGCTTCATGTTTGATGAGGAATAATAAATTCTGAACTTGCTGTTTGAATGGACCCATCTCCATAAACCGGTGTGACTTGGGCGAGGTACATTCGTGAGCTGTTCCACTGAGTTACGTATTCAGGGGATCCAGGTTCACACCTTGGGCCTTAAAATAGCAAAAGAAATAGGCCAAGCCCCGAAGCCGTACGCAGAGGTATTGGGATATAGATAAGTGCTTTTGAGAGACTTCCCTACGTGAGGTATGTGTGAACTACAGCTGAACTTAATAATATTGTGGCTGTATTTATTTTCTGCACAGATGAACGCATTTATAGGGAGATTATTCATGTAAAGTTTTTTTAAGGGCTCATACACTTACAATTTAAAGCTTGCTTCCTTGTTATTACCTGTATTATTACTGGTTTTCATTTTCTATCTATACGCTTAAAACAACTCCCTACTCCTAAACCACAGGGGGTAGCACATCTGTCTTATCCTCGGACTACCCATACGTGATTGATACAAGTTAAGACCTTGAATTAAATCTTAGTGGCATTAATTTATTGTAACTGAAGGCTGAGCAGCACAAAAATGTTTGATCGTTACAGAACTAGTACGTACTGTATGGCAAAGGACAAGGCGGTGTTCTGACAGGTCTTGATGTTTTGTGGTTTCTGCGGTTTTTCTCAAACTTTCTCGTAAATAGTTGCTGTCAGCCTGGTTTAACGGTAATCCGTGCGTTTAGGGATGCTGCGATGCTCTTCTCGTTAGAGAATTCTCGGAAGATGTGGTTTCCTTTGGGCAAGAGGAAGGGGAGGAAGCCGGCAGAGGTGTCTTGAGTATCGCCAAGGGCATCGTTTGAACCGGCAGTTTCCCAAGTGCCACACTTTGTGCGTCTGTGTTTCTTGCTTTGCCTCCCGCACCCAGGAGTGACAACCCCTGCCCGGTCCTGCCGGGGAAGCACGGAGGTCTCCGGGACAACCCCCGGGGGCCACCGCTCCGCCGAGGACGAACAGTTGTGACCGCGCCGCCGGCGACCCGGGGAGGGTCCGCCCCGGCGGAGCGCCCGACCGCGGACCCTCCCCGCCTCCCCCCGGCTGCCTTC
>JAVKLA010012328.1:0-38110 GCA_034782735.1 Sagittarius serpentarius
TACTGAACTGAAAACACAGCGCTGTACCAGCTACTAGGAAGACAATTAACTCTATCCCAGCTGAAACCAGGACACCCTCATTTTCTCTTTTGGGAAAATATTACAAGAGTGTCTTTAATATGTGTGTGTATGTGCGTTTATATATACTGTTTATATACATGAGATTATATGTATATATAAATAATACAGATATAATTTGCATAAAATTATCTTGCTGTGAAAAGTTAACGATTTCTGTAAAATTGGATTGCACATGCTAGAGCACAAATTGCAGAAAGTTGAGGAAGGATCTAAATAATGACCAACTCGTCACCTGAGGGTGCAGAAGCTGCCTCTGTAGTGCTGGGCGAGCGCTCCTAAACCTCTGGGGCTGTGCTGCGAATGCTGGAGAATCCGCAGCTTTCCTAGGCAGCATTTGCTGTGAGGTAATGGGCTTGGATCACTGGATTTCCATTCTTACTGTCTAGCCAAAGTCTCCCTATTGTCTTTTAAGTCTGTTACTTCTTGCCTATGGCAAATGTGGAAAACAGTTTCTTCTCTTCCTGTCTGCAGTATCCTTTTGTGCACATGAAGTCATATTGCTCTTCCTTCAGCCTTGTGTCTTCTCTTACAGGCCAAATTGTATTTGGCCAAAGTATTTAAAAAGAATATTGGTCCTCTATGCTGTTTTTTCTTTTTTAAGATGAGATTTTTACTCCTTTTTACTGGTGGTGTATAACTGCGATCAGGCAGATGTGTTTCTTAAAGACTGAGGTGCAAAGGCACTAAACACTAGGTAGAAGGCTAATACTGTTCTCAAGTAAGTATAGGATGCTTGTAGTCTATTCTCGATTCTCCTTGATAGTTGTATCTTATTTTGTCCCCAGCTTTTCATTCCTAAATTACCACTCTGTTCTCTTATTCATTTTTAATATAGTGTCCCAGTTTCATCATCATTCTTGTTTTGAAGGTGATTTTGTAACTTTTTCTACTTCCTCTTCTTGCTCTGTGTTAATATTCTCTAAGGGTCCCTTTAACACCCCCCCTTAAACCTTACAGCTTTCCCTAAGACCTTGCATACCAGTTTTTTGAGTTTATTAAAATCTACATCCTTTGAAGTAGTTCCTAGTATGTTAGATTCTCCCTGTTTCCTTCCAAAGGGCTGATGAAGTTTCTCATTTGTTATCTAAACTTCTGTCATCATTCTCTCAACCAGCTCTTCTGTACTGGTGGGGATCATACCTAAATCTCCACCTCTTCCTTTTAGCTGTTTTCTCCCTCATTTCTAGCAAAACTGTTACCAGTTCATTACCTGTTCTCTTTATAATCTTGAGTACTGAGCAGTACCGCAGCAGATATATTTATCTACACTGGGGAGTATCAATAAGGGTGTCTCAAAGCATTACTCTCAAAATAACCAATTTCTACCTTTGTGCCCCATGAACAAAATGCATGGCTTTCCTATGCACTTTTTATTGACGTTTCCCCCACCTGAGTAACACCCATGCCAGCTTTGACGGCACTATGTTCTTGAAGTGAGCTTTATTTTCCATGTTTTCAGGGAAGTGGGTCCTGGGAAGCGTGTAAGGAACCTAAATTTTTGGTACATGCTAGCTTCTGAATAAGATGATTTTAGTATTTAAAGATGCAGCATAGCTGATTTGGGGCTGGTTTGTTCTATACCAAGCAAGTTTTCCAAAGCTTGTACGTTGTAACTTATTTTGAGTTTTCTCTCAGTAACGCTACTGATACAACGGTCATACCTCAGTTTTATATTTTGGCAGCAGAAAACGAATGTGCTTCTCCTAAGTAGAAGATGTTCTCTTATATTTGGCATCTGATGTAGCTTGTAAGACAGTTCCCGGTATCTTGAAGTGCTGCCAAATTGCAAAAAGGGAAAAGGTTAGAAGTCAGAAAAATGGGGTATCTTCAGACTGGGAGAAGATGGGCTTTTAAATCGCAGTTGAAGAACAGCTGGAGATCATGAACTCTCAGCAGAAGCCCTGGCCTATGTGATGCGCATGCGTGAAAGATGACTCTGCAAGGTACAGAGGAGATGATGGGAATTCATAGTTTCAGCACAGCATCATGTAAACATACCGTGTCTAGCGCTAGTCTCTTAGAAGCAAGGTCGGCCGCATGTAAAAGGGACACTGGGTAGTGGAGTGCCATCTTATGGAGCTGGGATTGCAGGTCTGTGTGGTGTACAGGACCAGCAGGCTTAGCCGACAGCTACCCGTGTGGTTCTGCATGTGTTTCTCTGCCAGGCGTCCCAGTGCTCTGGCTTCCTGCAAGTAGGGCACTGAACTTACTGCTTTGGGCACCACAGCAACATGCTTTCTCCGCTCAAAGCTGTGCCTGAGTAGAAAAAAAAAAAACAACAGTCACTCAAAGCCCTGTGGGGTGCAGTTCAGGAATTGCTTGCATTTAAGAGCACATCATCTGTCTTGTATCGACTGTCCCCAGGGCATTAGTCTGTCATTAGCAATAAAGGAGAAGTTAGGTTTATGTGGCTTCATCAAATGGTAAATTGTTTTGTGAAGTCAGTCTTTTTGTGTTTTACCCTCCACTGTAGCATAAAAATCTGAAGAGATGATAGTACTGACCTTAATGACAGAGCGGTGGTTTTTTTTATGTGAGCTATCTGGCAAATATAACGCTTGTAAACAGTAGCTTTCCAGGTAAATACATTTTATCAATGAACAAATAAAGTAGGAACAAAATAACCTGGTACAGAGCTGTAGTTTGCCCTTCAAGTTACGAGTTAATTTTGTCTTATTTCTATGTGTTTAGATTCCATCTTTATGAAATTAATATTGACTTGGCCTTCTTGAAATTCCAGTTTCATCTGCACAAGCTAGTGCAATATTAAAAGGGTGTACAGCATTCATATACTAGCTATTAATTGTAGTGCTCAAACAATATTGAGAAACCACTAGATAAAACTTGACAAGCTGTATTGTAGTTTCAGTCAGGTCTTGGTAACTTCAGGAGACTTTATATTTCTTAGGACAACAGTTCCTGAACTAGAGGTTGCAACTGCAGACAGGGTTATGACATTCAGAAGAGAGGCCACAAGTTCAACAGACTTTCAGGTACAGCAAGAAAGCAACTATATTGGGTTAGTGGCAAAAAAGATGTGAGGATTGCAGAGTTGTGAAAAAAACAAACAAAAAATGTAAGTAAAAGGTTTCTGTATAATGCAGTAAGTTCTGATTCTTTAACATGTGTTTCAAATACATAAACAATCTGCAGTTAATTTTTTTAATTTTTTTTTTTTTTTTTTTTTTAAGGACAGTGAAGCTGATCTTCTTCAACAAAACAGAAGACGACATACTTTGGAGAAACCAACTAGAGCAATTAGCTCTTAAAGATGAAAGGTATTTAAAAGTCTTGTGGAGAACAACATGTACCGTCCCAGTGTATAGGCAAACGAGTCTGGGAGCTTAGACTGACTGTACAGCTTTGGCACAAAGACGGATCCTGATTCTGGAAACTTAGCTAAGAATTTAATGAGACCTAGGCAGTGGAAAGAGATACTTATATTGGTCACAGATGCATAGCAGCAGGCCATGTCATTATGTTCTGTAGGTCCCATAGGAAGCCAGGGACTTGATTTGACAGTGTTTAATAGATGTTTATTGGAGACGATATGTTAGATGAAATGATTGTTAAGACTGTCTGAGAAGCTTTTTGAAGGTGAAGAAAATTAGCCATAGCGATAGAAAATGCAGATACGCAAAGAGAAGCACAGAAGTGATAGAGAAGGATAGTGTACCCTGGGAGCAACATTTTGAATTTAGAGAAGTCTTGAAAAGTCTCTTTGATGTCACTTGGTTGAGAAAATGTTTATCTAGAAATTTGAAGTTTAAATTGCTTTCATTTTTCTTTACTATGTAATTGTTGCATTTTTTTTTCCTCAATTCCAGTGTAATTGCGAATTAAAATGCACTAGTGCACATGTAATGTCAGCTTAGTTTAGCAGGCCGTAGTTCTGTCAGGAGGCATAGGAATATCAGGTTGCCTTTTAATTTCAGTTCCCTTGCTTTTATTGCTAGATAAATTGTCACTGCCTAGATTTTACATGATAGGAGTACGTTTTCTATATGCTTACTTAATTCTTAGTTGAAATTGCATGAACAAATTAATTTCACTTGTTCCTTCACAACATTGAAGTGAAAAATCTATTATTTCATAACCTGGTGATGTCTGGCACATTCAAAGTTTCATAGTCTAGACATTGTGCAAATTTACAGTGAAAACCCTTTCTCCCTTTCAGCAGGAGCCTCAGATACATGAGTGCTTGTTTTTTTTCTCAATAACTACTGTCAGTGAGTTTTTGAAACCAGTTATAGTATTTTATCATTAATGAAATTGTACTGACATTTTCACAAGCTTGACTAAGCATTCTTACTTCACTGCTTGTGTATTGAGCTACACCAACATTTGTATAAGTGAATAATGAAACAGTAAAATCTGTGCTTTAGTATCTTAATTGGTACCAGCTGTTTTTCTTTGTAAGGTGAAATATATAGCTAACATTTTTAAGACTGAAAGATTGGGTTAAATAATTAAATACACAATACTGGAGGTGATTTGATTGACTTGGGTAGGAACAACTAAATGTCTGTGAGATCTGATACTGTGCAGTGGGAGCTGAGCAGAACAGGAGAGTAATCATAAGAAACATCAGTGTCTGTCACTAGCATTTTGTGTAGCAGATATCTAATCAGAGGCAATATTTATGAAATACTCTTCTGCTTGCCAGGTTTGAGGTTCAGTTCATTCTTTCACAACCAACAAAGGACTGGGTGGGTAAACAAGGGAAGATTTCTTCATCTCTTCTCTGTGAGTTTGTGAAAAGAAGCAGAAAAGACTCCAAAGTGCTTATCTGCATCTGTGGTCCAACACCTTTTACAGAACAAGGAATACAGTGAGTATTTTAAATGATAAACTAGAGAATGAGGATTTTTTTTAAAATTTGATCACCTAACCAGATATAGTGTTTCTGACTTGGTAGTCTTTCAAAAACAGCCTTACATTTTGTGCTTTTTAAGAAAACTTTTTAAATGAAAAAATAAAATAAATAAAACACCTGGCATCATACTTGAGGAGTATATTTAGTGTGTAGCCAAGTAAATATCAGTAATATGTAAATTTCACGATGCCTAGTAAGTTGTCCAGAACTTTCTAAGAGCATCTCTTTAACAATGACCTTTTTTCCCCAAGGTTTTAAATGCTGCTTGTAATTTGATGTTCATATAGAAGTTGCTATAATAGGAGATAAGCTTTCTGTGTTGGTGTTAGCTTGACAAATTAAGTTATAAAAAGTAAAATTCAAAGCAGTTGTTCTATCACAAGCACTTTGCTCAATTTTTATTTTTTTCTTAATGCATTTATTTATGTCTGTACCTAATACTTTCCTTATTTTATATGCCATATTTTTAAAGAGAAAAGGCCCTCTCATTTTATCTTGCTCAGCTTCAAAATACTGATCCAGTCAGGACATCACTTGCATTTCTGTAGCCCGACTGAAGTCAGGTGCATGGATCTAATGGAGGGTGGAATTGGCCAATAATTATGCTACCTCTTGAGATAATTCAAATGATACCTGTATTTATTTTTAGAATTTTTTTCAGTATCCTAAAAGATGATGTAGTACATATGAGCTCCTGGGCATTAATTGTTTTCTAAATGTATTTGCAAAGGTATACTTCACTGTGCATGTCCGAATAAAAACAAGATAGTGGTGCTAAAGTTATGCTTCAGCTGTGTCTGTGGTGGGTTTTGGGTTCCAAACATTAATATTACCAACTTGCTTTCTGACTTTCAGATATCTGAAGGATCTTGGATACTCCCAAGAAGAGATACACGCTTTTACTGCATAAACCTGTATGAGGATATCAATGTTTGTTTGTATAATTCATTCTTATTTATTTCCCTTGATGAATTTAAATCAGTGAGAAGCAATTTTGTAAGACTTGAAATTTCACTCTTGGTACCAAACTGTTTCTCGGAAGAAATACATCTTTGAAAAAATTTTATACTGTGTTTTACCTTGTTTTTGTAAATATTTTTGCTAATACTTAAGTCATCCAGGGTATTAATTTATTGTAGAGGCAAGCAAAAATGTACAGTATACATTATGTAAGATGTTTCATGGGGTTGGTTCATGAGAATTATTAAATTTATGACAAGCACTGATTTAGGTTTTGACTTGAAAAGGCTTATTGTTTCTTACTGTAAAAAGTCTTAAGAGCAATACTGTCTGAAATTAAATATTACACTGTAACTCAGGTAACCAGTCATTGAAAAATGGTTTTTACTCTGATATCGCTGTTTGACTTGCAAGTGATCCAGATACATTTTTGGCTTTGTAAACAAAGAATAAAAGTACCTTTGGTAAAATATAAAACTTAACATCAAATAAAAAATAGTAATTTTACATTACTTTATGCATTTTTGTAAATTTTTTGCATTTTCAGTTTATAATGTCATACAGAAAGGTTTGCAGAAGCTTATGACAGCAGCTGAGAAGTCAGAGCAGAGGCACAGAGTCTTGGTCTCCCACAAAACTTTCTGTGTGACCTCACTGATACTGGGCATCTCTTGTCATGTGACGTTTTGAAGGTAAAACCATGACAGCTTGTGGCCTGCAGATACCAGGGTGAGGACCATAGAAGTACCAAAAAATATTCGACAGGTTGCAGTAGTATTAAATGAGGTTATTTGAATCAGTGAGGTTTTTACTCCCATTATTAAAAGCATGTTATCATGAGGCAGTCATCTTGCTGTCTAATAGTAGTTTGGAGAAAAAAGCAGTGAAGGAGTTATCTCCACTTCTAGATGTTGTCAGGAATATCTGCAGGCATTGTTTCATTTGACATCCAGTACTGTTTACATCCTGCTGTTGAGTTGAATGGGTATTTCTTCCTCCTAAGAAGCCAGACTTGCAGTTGTGGCATTAATACTTCAGCATTCATGAAAAATGTTTTAATAATACCCTTTAAAAAGGTTAAATTGCTATCTGACAGTGATGGCTGTGCTTAACTGAGCTGTCATCTCTTCAGTGCCCTCTGGTTTACTGGACTTTAAGCTAGAAAAGGATCTAGTTGTCAGTCATTGCCCTTAGGTCACAAGTTATTTCAGAAGAGACAGTGGTAGTGTCATCGTTTTGTCATCTAGAAGGTTCTAAATGTTTTCAGTTATAATTTTGCAATGCATTATTTGTGGAGATTTGTACTACAAAGCTCTGAACAGGTGTCATGGTTTAACCACAGCTGGCAACTAAGCAGCACCAGCTGCTCGCTCACTCCCCCACAGTGGGGTGGGGGAGAGAATCAGAGGAGTAAAAGTCAGGAAACTCATGGGTTGAGATAAAGACCGTTTAACAGGCAAAGCAAAAGCCATGTGCACAAGCAAAGCAAACCAAGGAATTCATTCACCCCTTCCCATGGACAGGCAGGTGTCCAGCCAGCTCCAGGACAGCTGGGCTCCATCACCTGTAATGATGACTTGGGAAGACAAACGCCATCACTCTAAATGTGTGCCCCCCCCCTTCCTTCCTCTCCCCCCAGCTTTATGTGCTGAGCATGATGCCATATGGTCTGGGGTATCCCTTGGGTCATTGGGGTCAGCTGTCCCGGCTGTGTCCCCTCCCAGCTCCTTGTGGCCCTCCAGCCTCCTCACTGGTGGGGTGGGGTGAGAAGCAGAAAAGGCCTTGGCTCTGCGCAAGCTCAGCTCAGCAGTAACGAAAACATCTCTGTGTTATCAACGCTGCTTTCAGCACAAATCCAAAACACAGCCCCATAGTAGCTACTATGAAGAAAATTAACTCTACTCCAGCCAACACCAGCACAACAGGTTTCTGCTGAGCAGAAACATCAGTGCTATGCTGGAAAACAAAAGACTCATTGAATTTTATTATTTTTTCTGTCATAAATGCAAGGTTACTGTGGCAACTTAAAAAATTACATTTCGGTGTTAATAACTAAACCTTACATCTTCCATAGGATACTGAGGAATTTCTCATGTTCCCATCACCCAGGATCTGATGGGATGGTCTCCTGCGTAGAAGAATTTCATTAATTGCCTCCCTCTCAGGCTTTTTGGTTTTAACAGGTTACTTTGCCAATATCCTGCCCTTTGTTCTTTGCTTGTCCTTATCTGCGTATATCCAGAAGGAGAAAAGAAAGTGTTTCAGGTAAGTAGCTGTAGTGACACAGTACATCAATGACTTTATCCTTTGCCTTAGGACATAGGCCATGTTTTCAATAGATGATGACTTCTCAAAGGCTTTCTGCAGTCCAGGTGGATGTGGAACTACTTCAGAGTAAATCTAGAAGCTTGTGAAGTCTGCAGTTAGTGTGCATCCCCTTTGGTTTCTGAAAGTTTGTTTTCAGTCTGGTGTATTGTTGGTAATTGCTGTGTACAGTTGCAGCTTGAAGGAAGTTGTGCTCTTGGAGACTTTAGGATTGTCATCCGGAAGCAGGGAAGATGCTGATATGATCGGTTATGTTCATTGTCGTAAGGCATGTGGATCTTAAACACCTTCAATATGAAGCAAGGAAAGCAACCAAAGGGTAGCTGCCCTTGCAAGTCCAACAACATATCGAGTGCAGAGGTGTTCTGCTGTGGTGGTTCTTCCAGGTCAGATCTTCATGGGGTTGAAGTAATAAACTTCCTGGATCTTGGGCTGCATCTGTCCACAGGGAAAAGAGGACTCGTATTTCCATGGCTTGTTGAAACTCTACTTTTTGCTAGAAGTATTAATACTCAATCAAAAACTGAGTAATACTGAGATGCTGGTGTTACTGATGGGCAAAAGAAGGCTGCGCCATGCAGAAGAGACATCCCTGGAGGTCTCAATATGCAAAAGTTTTACCTTTGAAAACTTCTGAATCATTGCTGTTGGTAGGTAGTTTCCGATTCATTCACTGTCAGTCACTATCAAGCACTGAATTCAGAAGTGTTTCTGTTCATAATAAAAATAGAGTATCTAAATCTGGCCTAGTAAAGGGGAGAGGCTGGAGATTCCTGCATGAGATCATCCATGAACCAACACAAAGTTATCATTTGGAGCAGTGCGCTGCGGGGATCCCATTGCACTGGGGGACAGAAAAAGGCTGATGATCCTGAGGTGCGACATCTTGAGCATTAAATAGTGCGTGACTGTTTCTGCTTTCTTTTAGGATGATCATGGAATCACAGAATGGTTTGCGTTGGAAGGGACCTTAAAGACCATCTAGTTCAAAACCCCCTGCCATGAGCAGGGACACCTTCCACTCGACCGGGTTGCTCAAAGCCCCATCCAGCCTGGCCTTGGACACTGCCAGGGACAGGGCATCCGCAGCCCCTCGGGGCAGCCTGTGCCAGTGCCTCACCGCCCTCACAGTGAAGAACTTCTTCCTTACATCTCATGTAAATCTACCCTCTTTCATTTTAAAGCCATTACCCCTGGTTCTATCACTAGATGCCCTTGTAAAAAGTCCCTCCCCATCTTTCCTGTAGGCCCCCTTTAGGTCCTGGAAGGCTGCTGTAAGGTCTCCCCGGAGCCTTCTCTTCTCCAGGCTGAACAACCCCAACTCTCTCAGCCTGTCCTCACGGGAGAGGAGCTCCAGCCCTCTGATCATCTTTGTGGCCCTCCTCTGGACTTGCTCCAACAGGTCCATGCCCTTCTTATGTTGGGTGCCCCAGAGCTGAACGCAGCACTGCAGGAGGGTTTCAGGAGAGCGGAGCAGAGGGGGAAAGTCACCTCCCTCGACCTGCTGGTCACACTTCTTTTGATGCAGCCCAGGATACGGTTGGCTTTCTGGTTTTCAGTGCACATTGCTGGGTCGTGCTGATCTGGTCAGCCAACACCCCCAAGTCCTTCTCCTCAGGGCTGCTCTCAATCCATTCTCCACCCAGCCTGGATTTGTGCTTGGGATTGCCCCGACCCAGGTGCAGGACCTTACACTTGGCCTTGTTGAACTTCATAAGGTCAAACAGACTTGACAAATTGCCTGCTTTAAGTAATAGAGAACTAGTATTCTTATGCAGGGCTTCATACTTTGGTATTTTGACTGTCACAGATTATAATCAATTAATGTGGGTAACAATTTATTCTCTTTTTTATTATTATTATTATTTTTAACGTATCTGCACTACAGTTGCGTTATGGTGGCATGTAGTTCTCAACAAGTACCTAAGATTATCTTGCAACTTCTGGTGGTTATATTCGATGGGTTTTTGTTACAGAGGAAGAGATCAATACTTTCTGGAAGTTAAAAAAATACATACTTATATCCAGTATTTGTAACTGATGTTTCCCTAGCTAGATTGTCAGCCTATGGTCTAAGTTTTTAAGAATTTGCACATCTGTGGGGATGCAACATGTTAATTTCCCGAAAAATGGAGGCGGGGAGGCTTGTCCTGTACTGGTACAGCTTTAAGTTCTTTAGCATTGGTTCAGTGACTTGCCTTGTTGAAATTGAATGGATCTTCCCATAAGCTTTCGGTTGGTTAAAATGACTCTTACAGTAAGTTTGTGCTCAGCAAAATGATACACTACCCAGCTTCTGTTGAAGCTGGGCTGCAGATTGAGAGTTGCTGGATGGGAAGAGGAGAGAGGGAATAGGTGCTCACGTGCTATGCAGAGATTGGCCAGAAAAGAGCTATGTTTTCCTAGGAAGTAAGACTAAAAGTAGAAGATGACATCAGAAGAATATTCTCCTACTACCTGGTTAATGTCAGATAAACACTCTCTTGAACTGACGCTCTGTGCCAACTCTGGATGGTAGTTCACCAAGAAATAAACTCTCTTCAGTTTTCCGAAAGGAAATTTGAAACATTTATCAAAAGGCACTGGCTTAATTACTGTATTGTCAGGGTCAGACAGGGAACTTGTATGGAAAATCATTTATGGGGAAAGAAGGACATCTGCAGTCTTCCAGCTCTTTGTTTGGAACATACTCTTGGATAAACTCTTCGTGTAATTTGTTATGTTGACAGCTGTAGATACATACTTTGTGTAATTAAAACAGTAGCTGGAAGAAGTAAATACTTGAGTACAGTATACGAATAATAAGTCTGCCAAGAGACTGTTCGTAAAAGATTTGTCCACACATGAGAAACATGAAAAATACAATAGTTAATACAGTGGTTATATTGCATTTTGTTGCTGAAGACATACAGATTGAAATCCCAATTATACATTGTAATCCGTTACTAAGACTGCTTTATAGTTAGCTGTTGCATGCTGTTGATAGTGAAAAGGGATGATAAATTGTAACAATTACTCGCCAGTTGTATTTTTAAAACCTCAGCATCTTGGGTTTTGTTGCCTTTAGTAAATGTGAGGAAGACAATTGCTTATAGGAAAATCCAATTTGCAAATATATCAGTTCTAGTTGTGGAGTACAAAATGTGTGATTTAAATAAGGAGGAGCTGACGTGAAGTTGTGTCGTTGATCATTTCTCTGCTGCTGCTCAAGGAGATGTTTGTATGTTCATTAAGAGATAATTGTTTATAGAAAAACATCCTTAATAAAACCAGCCAGTAAATATAAGGAATTTGAAGAATGCAATCATGCAGTAGGTCTTCATTAACCAAAAAAAAATTTTAATGTTTTATTTACACAGTGTTTATTATTTCACTGCATCGGTCCTTCCGACTCTTTCTGGAGGAGATTCATTACATAGTAAGGTGCAAAATTTTGCTTTTTTTTTCTGAGCAAAACTGATTTTTGAGAGAAGCCACAGAAACCTCAAATGTCCTCAAATGTTGGATTCCACCTACAGTCTTCATTGCTCTGACCTTGTCAAGGATGATATCCCTATGGTGATTCCTTCTAGACCACTTCAGGAGGACCTCTTTAAGCACAGCAGTCTACATTTCCAGTTGGGAAAATGCCCATTTAAGCATCTTTTTGCAACAATTGAAATCCAGATCACATCCAAGCGTGTAGCTGGGAGCAGTCATAATTTGACATCTGTAGTGGAGTTAAGGGACACTCACTTCCAAGTTCCAAAGTGGACTTTCGGCTGAGATGAGCAGAATCGCTTGTTTCCCCCAGGACAGGCTCTCAAAACTTCAGGCACTTTGGGGATTTTTAAGATGTAATTTAGGATGAATTGTCACACTTCTAAAAGCCTCTGATTTCCTTTGAAGTTTTGAATAGATCTGTTATTACTCATAACTTGCTTTGCATGAGTAGCTTAGCAACAAATGGCCATTTGACATTATTTCCACTCTCTAATCCAGATATGATACTATTTGTTAAAAGTGGCTGAAGTGTAAATTTTAAGTTTTACTTATGTTCTGATACTTGAAAGACGTTGCAGATTATAAACTTTATAATAAATTCCTAATGTGATGGACTTGAGGCTGACCGTCTAAAATCCAGGCTAATTTATATTAACAAGTGAAAATGTTTTTTCGAAAGCAGTGATGCTCGTGGTCTGCCTGTTAGCATTAGGCAGCATCAGAGCCTTATGTGGCTGTTAAAATGGACCTGCTGAGAGTCTGTTTTTTTCTTGTAATTAACCTTTATTGCTGGTGACGTGATCAAACAGCCACATTCCTGCCACTGTTCTGCGTTCCTCTGTGAACTGGTGTTTCTAAGGTATATTGCAAAGCAGCTTCTGTGACTTATAAGACATGCCAGAGAAATAAAGTACTTCAGATCTTCAGACGAATGCTTCCAGCACAGTTCTTGAGTAGGATTCTGCAGAAACTTTGGCTGGAAGAGCCTGCTGGGGAGGTGATGCAGTCTCTGCCCTCGGGGGCTTTCCAGATCTGGGGACAGCCCTGAGCAGCCTGGTCTGGGCTAGAGACTTCCCGAGGTTGCTTCACACCCCGAATATCCTTCGATTCTATGAATATGTGCGCAAACTTACTTTTCCACAGTAACAATTCCTGTTAAACCATAGTTCAGTTTCATGCAGATTCTGTTGTTGAAGAGCATAACCCACCCATCATGTTCTGAAGACCACATACCTCCTCTGTTTATCATGATTTCCACGTGTGTATTCACTTAACCTGTTGTTGCAGTAAGGACAACAGCAGCAGTACCTGATTTTTTTCCTTGAAGCATACAGCCGTTGGAGTGTTGTAGCCATATGTGCGTTTTTGTAAATAAGTAACAAGCAACTTTGCCTGCAGTATTGGATTACGGGACAAAACTTGTAAATTTGGTTACTTCAGTAACCAGCAGTTTTCCCATAGCATCCCTTTACTTACGGTGTGGTAGCTGGTCTACTTAGGAAAAACTATATTCATTAAAAAGGAGGAATTCTTATGATTTAGAGTTGTAGGGATATTCATTGGCTGTGTCTGCCTTGTTTACTCTCTTTTAATACCTGCAAATCAGATTAAGACTATGTATCACATTTAATGGTTTTAGAGGTAGAAATCGTTAATAGAAGGTAGAGAAGTATTCTTTAGGGAAATTAAAAAAAATAAATTCATTCACAACTCAAGTCATTTTCGCTTTGCTAAAAGTAATAGAACGTAGATACTGTTTATGTGTGCTGATGACAGGTTTTTGGAAAAGGAAATCCTAATAGACCAGAACTGGGTGATTACAGATTACAAGTGAAAGCTTGCAGAGACAGTAATAATCAAATAAAATAGCTGGAAAGCAATGTGTTACTTTATATGAAACTATACTCATCTATTACAAATAAGAGGGGGGGGAGAAGCCTTATCAGTGAAGTCACTGGGGTCAGTTGAACAGTTTTTCCTTGATAAAACAGTGAAGGGTAAAATGTGTGCACCTTTAATGAGCAGGTGAAAGCCAAGATGACCATTAGTGGCAACCCATGGCAATGAGCTGCAGCGGGGCACCGGCTGCCTGTGCTTACTCACGCGGCTGCGCGTTGGGTGCTGGGACAAGGGGTGGTGCTGTCCCCCACGGCCTCCCCGGCAAGCTGCGGGCAAGTGGAGCACCATGAGGAGGTTATTTAGCTCCTCAAACTAGTGCTTTTTCATCTGTTTCTTCTTCTAGGTACGTTCTTTACCACCTTGAGTTGATTCAGCTCGCCAAGAGAAGTGAGATGAGTATCAAGGCTGACACGAGGGGAAGGGCGAAGCATGTAGCTGGCATTGCTCAGATACTCAGACAGTGTTTGTTAAAAAGAAAATGTAATTTAGTGGGAACTTGGCTCACAGTGGGGAACCGGATCTCCTAACCGGGACAGTCAGCTGCTGACTGGATGGCGACAAGGGTCTCTGTTGCAATGGGCTTTGTGGCAGCATTATCAGCTGGACCAGGTGAGACTCTCAAAACTGGGTCTGCTCAGTTCTTGTAACCCACAGTCCTGCATGAATGCTCCAGAATGTGCACGATGCATTGCTGTTGATTGTCTTCAGTACGAAACATCTCTTAAATGCCTTAACTATGCAGAAAAGTCTCTCCTTGGTCTTATGTTACTGTTTCTGTAGGAATAATTTCTATTAACTATTTACAAACATCTTACCTATGTACAAGTTTATCAGTTCTGTAGTAGAGACCATCCCTGATGTTAATAAACACATTTAAACACACAAACTGGATGAGATACAGTGGGAGCTGCCTGGGGGAATTTAAAGAACTGTCCCAAATTCCCATCCACTGAGCTCCTGTAATGATAAGTAAATTAATTGTGACAGTTCAATTACAGAGGTTCAAGTGCACCGGGTGTGCACACAGGTACTGACACCCTGCTACACCACAACTGTAATTAAAAAATGAATTTAATTTTCATGCTTATAACTCAGAACAGATGTGCTGTAGCTCTTGCCAGCCCCTGGTCAGGCAGAACCTGTCCTCTTGGCAGCAGCCCATTTTTTAGGCAAGATGGTCAAGCTCATCTGAGGCTTTCCCAGCCCTAGGATCCTTGGTCAAACTCCTATCGCTCCATCATGAGCCCAGGAAGAGTTTAATAATTCCAGAGAATGAAAGGCAGGAAAACTAGCAGCAGGCAGGCAAATTCAATGCGTGTTCTGCTTTTTAGTTGTGCTCTAATCAATGGCACTTCTGTTTCTGTGTGTGTGTGTGTGTCAGGTTCTGTAATATCAGTATGTGTTTTACACACAAAAAAATTATCTCTGCTCATATAAGCACAAACTTGTAGCAATTCTTTTTTCTTTGTAGGATGATGTTGAAAGAACTGTGACCGGTTTTGTCAAGTTAATCATTAAGCAGTGAGTGTGTGTTTCTGCTTTCTTTTAGGATGATCAACCTTCCACCAGACCAGGTTGCTCAAAGCCCCATCCAGCCTGGCCTTGGGCACTGCCAGGGACGGGGCACCCACAGCCTCTCGGGGCAGCCTGTGCCAGGGCCTCACCGCCCTCACAGTGAAGAACTTCTTCCTTACATCTAATCTAAATCTACCCTCAGTTTTGGCTGTCTATTTTAAGAATCTCCCCAGAGCAGGATTTAGCTTGAAACTGAGATGCCTAAAACAAGGTGCCTGCAGGGGAGCTAAGTTTCTGAGCTCCCTTTGTAATCACGAGAGCTCAAATCAGCACAGCCTGCGCAGGTCCAAGAGCTGGTTCAGCTGAGCTGGGTGTGGGATTCAGGGTGGCCAGTGCCATTTACAATGGTCAGTGCAAGCCAGACCTATATACAGGGTCTTTTTTTTTTTTCCCTTCAGTTCATACCTGTCAGACAATGTTTTCTACACATCTGAAGACCGGTTGGCTGCCTAACTCTTCTGTCTCATCATTTAGGCCTTTGCTCACTAGTGATACAAAGTGATAATATCTGATTAGAACTGAAACAGAGATTTTTCCAAATGGAGCTGTAAGTCTGGAGGTATCCTTTGGAGTCTTTCTGTGACAATACTTACAGAACGCTGTGAAATGAGGTTTAGGTTTTCATTTTTTTTTTTTCTTCAATGCAGGTTTCTCCTGTATATATATTTTTTTTTTTTTTAAATGATACACTACTAAAAGATTAACGGTTTTATGATTTTCCTGATCTTACTTTAAATGGTCTTATTAACATACATGTTTTCACACAGTCACTAGCAAGAATAATCTTGCTTCATTTTATTCCTTTCCACAGGTATATAAATCTACTCGGAGCAGGGGCTATGTGATTTTCCTAGGCTAGCAGCATGAATGTAGAGAAATTTAGACTGAAAAAAACCCCAGACTCTCCGTACCCCAGTCCCACATTTCAGCTTCTTGAGCAGATATTGTAAATATTAAAGTTGACAATCACTGGGGGAAAAAAACTCAATTCATGTTTTCATAGAGCTGTCTTAGTGTGTGTGATCGGTGACTTAACGTTCTAGTCGGAGTCCAAATTTGCTTAGTCCTGGGCCTGAGTAAATATCCCCTGGCTGTCTCTCCGCGCAGTCCTACGCGTATGCGGTACAGATTCTCCTCTTAGTTAACTCCCCGCCTTGCATTCTTTGATTTGCCTTTTGTTGGCCAAATTCCATGTTTTCCCAGGCTGAAGTTTCAGCGCAGGCCTGGATGCTTTGTTCCCATGGAAACAAGCTACTGTCTTCCCACAAGCCGGGGATGCCGAGTTGCTGTGGCAACTCTGGTAAGAAATTCTAGTAGGTGCAGAGAAGCGTCAGGCCCGGGCTGGCTGCTGAGTCCGAGGGTCTGGCGTCTGCCAGGAGCCGGTGCTGGACGTCCCAGAAGGGAGTGAAGAGATGCCGAGGGTGCAGCTGATGGTATTAGACCTTGAAACGGCAGACTATTCCTCCCAGCTTGCATACCCTTCTGCATTTAACCATGAGGGTTGCGTTTGCTTTGTGTGTTTTGTAGCTTCCCAAGGGATTTATTGATTCTGTTATTGCTTGGGCTTGTAGAGGTCAAAGAGGAATGCCTGGGTTTTGTCATTAACTTGCAAAGGTTTCTAATTGAAATGTACGTGCTGGCAATCCTGTCTGTATTTGTATCTGCAGGTAGAAAACAAGGTCCTATGGGAAATATTTTCTCCTACTTGAAATAACCCATTTAAAATGCACTGAGATGAGGTGAGGAAGATCTAGTCATTGTCAATTTAAAAGGAAGTAAACCAAGAAGTTTGAATCACTTGCGGAAGGTACACAGATAGCTATATATCCACCTGGCAGAAAATGGCGGGGGTGGGCAAGAGACTCGAGATTATGTGGCGGAGGAGTAACGTCGTGCTGCTCAAATGGAGTAGACTGTTAGTCATCCAAGAGAAGCTTTTGCCAATGTCTGTTTGTCCCGGCTTCAGCTGGAATAAAGTTAATTTTCTTCTTAGCAGCTGGTATAGTGCTGAGTTTTGGATTTAGGACGAGAGTAATGTTGATAACACCCTGGTGCTTTAGTTGTCGCTGAGCGGTGTTTATACTAAGTCAAGGACTTCTCAGCTTCTCATACTGCCCTGGCAGCAGAGGCTGGAGGGGCACAAGGAGCTGGGAGGGGACACAGCCGGGACAGCTGACCCAAACCGGCCGAAGGGGTATTCCATACCATGGGACGTCGTGCCCAGTATATAAACTGGGGGGAATTAGCTTGGGGGGCACCACGGCTTGGGGATTGGCTGGGCATCGGTCAGCGGGTGGTGAGCAATTATTTTGTGCATCACTCGTTTTATACATTGTATTATTATTATCATCATTATTTTCCCTTCCTTTTCTGTCCTAAACTGTCTTTACCTCAACCCACAAGTTTTACTTATTTTTTTTTTCCCTGATTCTCTCCCCCATCCCACTGGAGGGGAGGGAGTGAACGAGCAGCTGCATGGTGCTTAATTGCTGGCTGGGGTTAAACCACAACAATATTTAAAGCCAGGTATGTTAGTTAAAGCACAGCATGATACAAACTTTCTCCTCACTAAGTCAGAAGAAATGCCTGGCTCATTCCCAATAAAGATGCAAAAAAGTTGCTAAACTGCTGGACCAGCTCCGGACGGGGAGAAGGGGATCATCTTCCTTCCCCTTCTGGCCTTGTTGAGCTCTGCTTTGAACTGTGTCCCTCTTGATCAAACGTAGGTCAGTGCAGAACACAAAGCAAAATTTTGAGCATCAGCTCCAAAAAAGGTGAAGGGGAGACAAACCATTTTAGAGAGGAGACATCTGCTTCAGTTAAAGTTGTGAATGGTGATCATTGCAAGGAAAAGCGTGCAGGAGAAGCCAGGGTGGTGCAGCTCTGATTGTGCTCCAAGATAGCAATAAGGGAGATACGAGTGGCAGCTCTAAACGTCAGCTGTTTGGGAGATGAAAGGAAAGGAATTATGGCCAGGAAGGTTATAATCTAGGGGCTTCTGTGCACTATAAAATGAAAAAAAAGCCTTTACTGCGTTGAATGTTCCATACAGTTGTTAATGCTCTAAATGATGAAAGACCATCACAGATGCTCTGGGACCCCAGGGAGGAGAGAGAAAGGAGGGTACATAAAATATAGCTGCGTTAAATTTTGGGGGCGAGACTTCTAAAAATTAGGAACCTGAAGGTAGGTACCTAAGGGCAGGGACAGGAAAGCTAACTCCAAGAGGCACAAAGAGCGGCTGAGTGCCTCGGTGCCCACTGGCTTGAGCAATTGTCATATGTGTCTTAAGGAAGAGCTCTCTTCTGCCTCTGCAGCAGGCTGAACCCCTGTTCAAAAGTGCCTCCAATGCCTCTGGTAACTCAGGCTGCTTGGAGCAGTGGGTTTGCTCCTAAATGCCACAGTCACTGCGAGTTTTAAGTAAGGTGGTCTTCACCGACCCTCTGCCTTTAGACATTCAACAAGATGAATGAATAAAAGCAGAGTAGATCCTATATGGCAGCATGTTTAAGTCCAAAAAAGTGTTTAAATAACCATCTTAAATCCCTCTATTGTCCCTTCAAGATTCTACACCATTCCTCCTAGGAAAAATAAGTCTATTAACAGGATTTCCGTACACTTGCTAAATGAACAGTGTTCTTTTTTGGTGCAGAAAATCCTGTGAAATTATTTTCCTGTAAAGAATACAGAATATTGAAATCTTAAATAATAGATTTCCTTGGTAGTAGGACATATTCCTCTGCATATTTTGAAACTAGTGAAACAAGTTTAATAATTTAATATCTTCCCTGTTGTTTTTTCACAAACCATAGAAAACTTGCCAGCAAAGCTTCAGAGTTTACATGCTGAATTACTGCTACGTCCTACGTCCTCTTCTCAAGGAACAGCCAGGGATTTGACCAGCCCTCCCAAGCTTGCCTCCTGGAAGCCACGCAGCTGTGCGGAGGCTGCTTTGACTCCGTTCAGGCTCTTAATGTGAGCGATACTGGTACTATAGGACTGGTACTCCACTAACTTTGGACTTTGTGAATACAGTAAAGATGGACCCTGCCAAAATGCTTTTGCAAACCTTGCACCTCTTCTTGCGTCTACCGAAGAGTGGTCGGTTGTGTAAGGAGAAGTGCAGGGCTTGTCTCGCAGACCGCAGGGGCTGTGGACTGATGCACTCTGGAGAACACGTGGAGTGTGCCAGCTCCTGCAGAGAGCCAGTTTGCAGGGCAGGTGTTTGGCCCACCATATGCTCTGGTTTAAGCAAACCACTCGTCCCTCCGAAAGAGCAGACCTAGTGGTTTTTCAGCCATGTAACTTTGGTCTATCCCCTCACTGGAGTCAGCTTGTTCTCGCATTTCTCTTTGTTGATGACGCAAGCAGCTACCAAGGCCTTATCAGGTGTTTTATTCACATTAAAAAAAAGTATCGGTTATTTTAAATGTGAACCTATGAGGTTTTGGTTGCCTTTTGAACTCACCTCCTAGACTCTCACAAGGACAATTTGAAAGCTGTTTTACAAATTATACTGTTTACCTGATATTAAGTGACAAAATCTGGGGAATTTCAGTAATACGCCTTCTTGTCTCCTTGCATATACAGGACTGAATCCTCTTAACCGGCTAAACCCAACTGGGGTAGGCAAGAATTGCTGAAAGGGCTTTACGTGCTGTGGGGGAGAGGAGACAGACTGGACTGGCTGGGCAGTCCACCGTGGTTTTGGAGTTGTATCGGTCCCCTTTCAGAAGGAAATCGTTTACCTTTCTTCTCCTCTTTTTGCAGGACAGTAACACCGCGTTGAAAGCAGTTAGGATCTTCTCTGAGCTTTAGCTTGGATGGAAAGAGTTTCTTTCTTTATATTTGAGATGCAGCCTCTCAAAAACTCCAGTCAAGAGGGCTTTTGATCAGGCCTTCACAATGGTGTCCTGCAGAACCACAAATGGTCAATGAACAAGGGCAAGGAAGGGAATTCTGTATCAAGAACATACTCGTTTCTGCTTATACAGGATGCTTGGTGAATTGTTTTTCAGATTTGTTGTTTATACGTCACTTTGTCCAGTGAGACTAATCTCTAGCTTAGCTTACCTCATCAATGCTGTTATCTCAAAATGCCTCTCTGCACCTACTCCCTCCAATTTAAGGGCTCCAACCACCTCATATACATGAAACGTAGCTTATGGGCTCAATGGCACTAATGACTTGCGCGTGCGTCTTTGTCCCCTGTGACTAACACTGTGCTCACCGTTCCTCTCGGCAGCGCTCTCCTCTGCTCCACACTGCTCTTTCCTTTCCTCTTGAGCTGAGCAACCAGTGAACAGAATCAGTTAAATCCAGATCAACCATCTCAAATTCCAGCTTGAAGTCTCCTCTTTCTGTTTCAAACATAAAGCTGGTGTGCCCTCATTTTTTTTTCCTATTTCAGTTTGTCTAAGAAAAGAAATAGTATCTCCCAGCAAACCACATCTTGTTAGGATTTAAAAAAAAACCACAGCCCTTTAGCACATGTTGAGGACATAAGAACATGGTGTCTTTCCTATGTAAGGGAGAGGTCTGCCCGTCTCTCTCGATAAGGCCTTGTAAGGAAGGTGTAACTTATCTTGGTGAAAGCTGAAATCTTTGTAGCATTCCCTGGCATTCTCTTAGTAAAATAAGAATAATTTTGTAATAAAATGTGTCAGTGTATCTATGGCTACCAAAGAGCTTTTCCCAGCCAGAAAATAATTGCTTTGGAAAATAATTTCTTAAACGTTCGTAACTAATAAAGATCCGGCAACAAAACTTGCAAGCAGAGGCCGAACTTTTATGTAGTCTCTTCCTGATTATTACTATGACTGCTTCAAAGTGACTGCAAAGAAAAATTGAGGGCAGCTCCTTTCCTTTTTCATCCTTGGCCAGAAGTGAAGAAAGCCCATGAATCCTATGCGTAATTGCTTATTTTTCAATTAGAAATTCTAATTTTGTCTATTCTTCAAGGTAGCAGAAAAATTAATGACATTTTTATACTGCAAGCTAAGGATGATTAAAAATAACTGAACAACTTGAAATATGTCTTCACCAATCATTAACCTTTTAATGACTACTGGTACTACAAAGACACCTGTTTCAGCTTCATCAGGCCATCAGTTGCCATTGAGAGAACTTACGGTGAACTCTACTTCGATATCCCAATGTGTCCTCCAGCAAAATTGGGCAGCAGATTTAATGTTCCTGGTTTTGTCTGTGCTGCGTCATAGTGGTTGGTTTTGTGGTGTCATTGAACTGTAGTTTTTACGCCAGAAGCCGTAAACTGAGAGTGATGGACAGCTTGGATTATGCTAGAACAGTTTAATCTATTAAAAAGCCAAACGGTGTATCAGAGCAAGACAGTGAGGTGTCCTGATCTGGCAGGCAAGCTTTTATTTAAGGTGTCTGGCTTTGATTCTCAGTATTAGTTTCTGTAGTCCAGCCCTGACACCAAGTTTATGCCATGAACCTGGAAAATGCACGTAGCCTTGCCTCTGCATATGGCAGAGATTCCTTTGACAGCATGGGATGTTGGTTTCTTGCCAGTTGCAGGGTTGGTTTTTTTTCCTTTTGCAGGCATGGATATACATAGGTTTAGCAATTAGTGAATATCTGTGCTCCCCAGAACATATGTAGATATAGCAGTTCCCTTGATCTGAGAGTTCCCTTGGATTTGAGGAAATTAGGAAATAATTACCAAAAGTGATTTGTTACCCTAATCCTGTAACAACTGGGTAGTTACCACAGTAATGAAAATGTTGTTCAGCATAAGACAGAAAATAGCTGGACCATGCCACGCGTGGTTTGGAACAACCCTTAGTTCAGATTCCCCTCAGTGGGAATAAAGCCAACAGAAGAATGTTATGTTTAATGAAACAGGACACTGACAAGACCAGAGTATGTCTCAGGTGGGCAAAATCCTACAGAAGGAGGCACAGAATACAATTTTTGTCTGTATTCCACACACAGTTCTGTTGCTAATGGCATGCAGTGGTTTTGGCAGTCTAGCCGGCTTCCTAAGTGAAAGCATGTTTCTTTTATTTCCTCTTTCAAATAGACTAGTATCATGGCAGTGTTTGCAAATTTTATGTACTCAAGAGAGTATGAGTGTGAGGCAAGTTCAGAATTTATATTCTTTTAAGCTGTGTACAGTGAAACCCAAAGACAGTGAATTTTTACTCAATAAATAATGTTTATATACATTTTTTAATGCAGTGGAATCTCCTCTTGGTAAAGCTATTAAGAGTTAATCTAATTCTAAGCACGGCAGCAATGCTTGTGAATTGTGTATTGGGATGCTCACACAACCTGAACACTAGAAAAAGGAGCTGACAGACCAAGACCCAGAGAAGTGGGGTTGTCTGGGAGTATCTCTTAATGTGTCCTGCTTGACAGGCCAGCGTGCGCCTCGTGCGGGCTAAGTCCATCACGCAGGCACAGGGGTTTCTCCTTTCTTGTTACAAAACTGGAGGTGACTGATCCTGCAACTGCAGAAAGTCCCCTCATCCTTTAGGCTGGGGCTCTGTGCACACCCAGCTCAATGCGCATTGAGTCTAGGGAGCGAGGATTATCCCCGCTCTGACGGGGTTTTCTCACCTTGCTGGTCTTTTGTGAGGCCACAGCATCAGCAGGACATTCCGCTTTCATCCTCAGTCCTGACATTCTGCTCCTAGCTCAGATTTAAAGCTAAGTTGAGAACTTGGTTTAATGAAGATGCTTCAGTCTTCTCATACTTCCCTCTTCAAATCGGCTCCTTGTTCCTCACAAAACGGAAAACTGCTGGCCATCCCTTGCCCAGCAGGTACCGGGGAGCTTTGCCAGGATGCCAAGAACGTAAGAGCCCACTGACAGCGTGCAGGGTACAATTGGCTTAGCCGCCTTCTATGCCCACTAGTCACGCAGGGTGGGACCTGCATCTTGTCCATCCACTTACACAAACACCTTGGGAAGCAAAGCCCAGGCAAAGATTTTAGTAGAAAGAAGATGGGTAGTCTCTTGGAAAGAGGGTCCTCGAAGTCAGCCCTGTTGTAGAGAAGGCCTTTCCCCTAGGCTTGTTAAAGACTGCTTCCGTTAGCCGAAATAAGCTAGTCAGTGCTGTGGCTCAGGAAAGCTGCCTGTCCTGTTTCTGCTGGAAATAAACATTACCCAAGACTTTTGTAGCGCGGCTGTTGCACTCGGTACTCTCTATGATGGAAAATAAGGCTGGCCCACCCTTCTTTGGCACTGTGTTCAGAAAGGGGTTGTCCTGACCAAGCAGGGATGCAGCCTGTGTGTGTTGTGTGCCTCAGCAGATGCTTTGGCTTCAGACTCTTGGAAAAGCAAACTGAGGTACAATCGGCTTAGCCTACTTCTGTGTCCACTAGTCATCCGTCCCTTTGGAACTAAAAGATGCTCCTGATGGTAAGGTTTAGTGAGTGAGCTCTTCTTTCCAATCCAGGCTTGTGTGTTGCAAAGTGGTGAAAATAGTTTTAGCAATGGTGGCACCAGCAACTACAGTGTGAACTCCTAGGCCCTGGAAAAAACTACTTCTGGCTGATGCTGTGATAGTGTCTATCCTAGTACTTGTGAAACTGCTTAGTTTGAGAAATGCTCCTTCTTTGGGGTAAGAAACCTGTTAGCCCCTAGCGAGCAGGGCAACATCCATGAATGTGGGAGACCTTCAGTCCCTTCTGCTTGTGGAGGAACAGGACGGGCCCGTCCTGCTTCTCAAAGCAGTCCCGGCCACTGAGCCCTAGGGCAGCAGTGACTAACCTGTGGCCTTAAAGCTGTCCAAGGGCGGCTTCCGGCTGCTGGCTTAGATGTGGAGAGCTATGTTCAGGTGAGGCACCACGGCTGCGACTCCTCAGGGGACGCAGTGTTCCCTCACTAAGGGCCTTTTTGAGAGGGGCTGGCTTCATATGCATCTATGGGATGACCAGCTAGCTCGCTTCCTGCTGAGCACGCTGATTTGGGTGAATCCTTTTTGGAGAAACACAATTGACTGTATAGATGGCTGTGCTGGGACTGAATGTACTACCCAGCCTGGGTGGTAGTTAAAACTAGAATGAAACAATGAGAGCTGCAGTGCCCTTATCTGAAGTTGATTTGGGCTGTTCAGTATCTGTCACTTATGAAAATGTGGACTTGAAAATAGTGCCCGTTGTCTTATTACTAGTTTGGGATGATTTCATGTGTTGGTGGAGGTAAAGGGCAGCAAACGCTTTATTCCCTCTCTCTCTTCATCCCCCACCTCAGCCTTCACTGAAGAGAAGGAATGGCAGCATAATAGAGAAATACAGGTGTTGAGAAAAACATGAACTTGACACAACCCCCAATTTCAGAGTGCCTCAGAGCATTGCTTGAAAAAATGCCAAGCTAAATAACCAGAGAAAAGACTTGAGCTAAATGTAAATGTTTTGACCAGCGGGTGTTATTTTGCTGACGTGTTCACAAGGGTGTTTAGAGACGGGAATGTGATGCTCTAGGAAGTGTTTGAAAAAAAAAATGAAACCGGCATGAAATTCTGTAATGTGCCTGCAGAAATCCAGGGGTGACGCCAAGGTCCAACACATTACCTTCTTTTTTCCTTCGGTTTCAACACGCCTGAGGTCAGGCCCTGAATGCATATTCTCCCACTGTCACCTGGGCCTGCAGGGGACTCTTGATGAACATAAGCAGTAAATGTATGTCTTCTCCTTCCCCTCTTCCCACTGGGCAAAAATATATTTGGCGTGACAGAATTGAATCAAATTGTTAATTTGTTTCAGATTTCCCCTGCTTTTTTTGTAAGCATGGCAGGTTTTTTTCAAGTCTAGGTTGCTGTTGAAAGCTAATCCTGAAACTGCTTTTTAATAAAAAGTACCCTGTCTGTGAAAACAATGTGTTCTGTATTGCAGAGGTATAATTACCACAGACACTGTCAGAATTGCATAATTTAAGTCCTTTATTTCGTGGAAGAAAAGGACCTAATGATTACAAGCATTCCCATTATTTAGGAAGTGCACACTTCTTAAAACGAATTCAGTTCTTTGGTGGCAAGTGACTTACCTCAACCCAAGGAGCATTGCAAAGCATACACATACTCGTTTGTGTGAACCCCAGGGAAACGTAGGTGCAGGGCCTTCGTTTCAGCTTTTTTTGCAGGTAAGTGCAGGGATCTGAATGTATGCACAGTATTTGCAGAAAACAGACTCTGTGTACATTATCTTCTAAAGCGGAGTCTCCGCTAGTGCTCTGAGTTCATAGTAAACGATGTTCTCCTGGAGCAGTGGCAGTAGGCAGCCTACGGCCATAGCCGCTGGTAAGGTGTGTTTGGGCTGAGAGATGGACGATTTCATTAGGTAATACATTCCATCTTCCCTTCCAATCTGTTCTTGGATATTTTATTTTATTGCTGCTGTCAAGAAACTCTGATCTGTTCAAAGGGCCTGGAATTCTGAGGGGAGCATCTTGTGCATCCTGCCTGCCTCCCGTCGGTCGTTGGCCTCTGTGTCTCTGCAAGGGGCTAGATCCAAAATGTCTTTATTCTGCCTTGTGGCTACACCTCCTGAAAAGCTGTCTTATTTTTATTCCAATTACTCTATGTGTCTCTCTTATGCTCCTCACTCTCAGTAAGGTACTTACTTAACGGAGCAAATGTGTCAAGACTGTGTTTGCACAGCTCTTTGCTTCTACAACCTACCATTGAAGGATATACTGACACTATGCACCTATCCTCACTGTCTGTGCAAGTCACTTTCCGAAACATCCAGTAAATAAAATTACTTGGCTGGTATTGCCATTAGTTCTGTTCAAGAAACACCAGCCTGATACTTATATTTAAATTGTTGGTTTATGTGCAATGCAGCATGATACTCTTGTAAACTAGACTCTGGTAGGTTGCTGCTGAAGACTGACATCTGCAAGAAGTTTCCTTTTAGCTAATTTTTTTCTGTCCTCTTTCAAGACAAAGTATTTTTTTCCAAAGTGATCATTGCCCTGCAGCGTAGACTATTGAAAAAGTCTTTATTGAGTCTTGCCAACCTGGAACTAACCGTTCTGGAACTCTTCCCCAGTGAGCCTTTGGTGACAAGGTGAACCTTAGTTTGGGGTCAATCTTCAACCATCAGGTTTTTCCTGGTGCTTACTGCCATTTCTTCTGATTTCCATGTTCCCTTCCCAGCCGTAATTTTAACAATCTTCTCCAGAGTAAAAAGGGTAAGTACAGAACAGACCAGTCTGGACAAGGAGATGGGATGTGGGCAAGAAAAGGCTGAAGTAGTGAAAATGTGCCGGGACACATACACAACATTTTTATCAGCTGGTTTTAACACCTTCAAGATTTTTCTTATTTATTGTCATCCTGTAGTTATTTCTGACAGCTAACACCTGTAAACCTGCCATTGCTGTATGGTAGGCAGTACCCAAACTCTGTCCATTAACTTGGTTGATAAATGATGATATTCAGCAAGCAGATGAGTGGACAACTGCTGTT
Organism: Sagittarius serpentarius; assembly: GCA_034782735.1. Lineage (NCBI taxonomy): Eukaryota > Metazoa > Chordata > Aves > Accipitriformes > Sagittariidae > Sagittarius > Sagittarius serpentarius. The sequence goes on from JAVKLA010012328.1 coordinate 26,643, forward strand.
TGCTGTTAAATTGGATAGAAAATCTTTGTGTATCAATCTACTAGCTGAAAAGCCTAAACTGTAAGATTTAAATATCTGTGAGTTAAACTTGGCAACGTTGGATAGGCAAAAAAGATGCTTTTGCTGTAATAAAACAATGATTTAACAGAGCTGCAACTTCTTATTCTTTACATCCCAACTCAAGAAAAATTTTCCCTCCCTTTGGGATGGGAAAATTGTAAGCTGTACAACATACCCTGTTCCTTTTTAAGTGTTATAACATCCCTAATAGCAGGGGGGAAAAAAAAAAGGCTCATCCAGAAGTAAACCTAATATTACTCTCCCTTTCTGGGAGGGTATGATTTGAACTTAAACACTTCTTCATCAGTTGCACAGCAATGTAATCTTCTAGCTATCACATGGTGTGTGGGCCTGAGTTTCTCATTCAGCTTCTGATTACGAGTGCCCCAAAACTGGGACAATCTCATCACTAAGCATGTTGTAGGAAATGCAATTTCTTCCACCCCATGCATCTGTTTTTTCAGTAATTGCCATTGTTGATCTGCCGTCAAACAAAAGCATCAATGAACAAAAAGGTATTCTATCTTCATATGTAGCTGGGGGTGACAGAAAGGTGTGAGGCATGATTCATCTTCCACAACTATCCAGAAGCCAAGTCTAGGGTGTTCAGCTCACTGCTGCTTATAGTCAAGGGGAGATGGATGGGAAAGGGCGCCTACAGAGCATGTTTCCCATAACTGCAGACAGACACGTTTCCACTAGGCAATGAGTCCCATCTTTCCCTCCCCTTTTCCTGTAGGGCAAACCTAGATCTGTTCAACTAGTTAAACTAAATGTAGGATTTAGATCAACCCCTTCCAGAATACAGAAGTATTAGTGCTTGCTGAGATCATACCAGTGTTTCAGAAACTTAGATAACTCTATGCTTCAAAACGTAAGTTTTACATTTACATTTACTTCAGGATTTTGTTGTCTTCTTCTGTTCTTGTTAGGACACGATGGGGAAACAGAGATCAGAGATACAGAGCACGGGGCGTGATGAGCTGAACAGACCTGGCATGGGAGCTCTTCTGGAAGACTAATGTTAAGGAGCATCTTTCCAACACAGACCCCTCAGATTAACGTGGTGTACTGGGTCTGGCTGGAAAGGACCTAATTTTCTCCACAGCAGCTCATACAATGCTTTGGTTTGGATTTGTGACCAAAACAGTGTTGATAACACAATAATGTTTTAGCTATCGCTGAACAGTGGTTGCACAACATCAAGGCCTTCTTGGCTTCTCACACTGCATATCCCCCCCTGCCAGTGAGTAGATCGGGGGTGGGGAGGGGACACAAGCAGGTAGATGACCTGAACTAACCAAAGAGATATTCCATGCCATATAATGTCATGCTCAGCAACAAAATGGACAGGGGGACATTTAGGGAGATGAGCCATCTTGTTTTGCTCATGGCTGGGCATAGGTCCACCTGTGGGAGGTACTGAGTGACTGCCTTTCCATCACTTGTTTTGCTTTGTTTTCTTTCTCTCTTCTTCCATGTCTCCTTCACTTATTAAACATTTTTATTTTGACCTGCAGGTTTTCTTGATTTTACTCTTCCTTTCCTCTTCCCCTGCCCCACTGGGGGTGGGAGGGGGAAGCGAGTGAGCGGTTGTATGATGCGTAGCTGCCTACCAGGGTTAACCCACAACACATTACTGCATTGAAAAGACATCTTCCACTTCAAATCAAGCTGGTTGAGCTTCTGAAGCCCTGGTTGTACACGCTTATACAAGAATTGAAACAAGTAAAAAGAAAAAAGAAGCTAACAATGTTGATCCCAAGTTGCAAGCCCTCCATCACTATGTCTCTGCTGTCCATACTAAGCATATTTCAGCTAGCACCAGCTGAGCTGGTAAGTACACAGAGCACTAGTTTATATGCCCAAAGCTGTGTCTGCGTGGCCCTGAAGCTGACTCGTTAGCTGTGTCTCCTGCTAAGGTTCATTATTCCTAACACAGAGCCACACCAGCATGGCTGCGATGTTTTCATCTCCAAGAGGTAACTCATTCCACACCTAACGGTATACGTTCTCCACAGCAATGGATGGCATAGTAATCCTTAGAATGTATATAGCAAATCTTTGAAGCCATTGAAGCCAATCAGCTCTTTTAGGATGGATCCTACCAGTGCAAACACTAAGCAGCTGTCTTTGGTGAAAGGCATAGAGCTTCTGAAAATAAACAGGCATGAGCATCTAGGCACATATGCGTGGGTCTGGGTCCTATCCACAGCTGTAGATAACGACTTACAAAGCCCTGGTCTTCTTCTAGCGTTAGCTGCTTTGGGATGACCAGTCTAGTCATGCCAATATGTAGGCCAGTCATGAAGGAGCGAGAAAGGATGGTCTCAAGTACCAACTGGTTTCAGCTCCTGGCTTAGCCATGGACTGCTTAGGCAAGACCCTTCAAATCTGTGTCTCACCTCCACACCATCTGCTCCAGTGCTGTGGCAGTGGGAAACAGCCACAGAAAACCTCGGACTCAAATAACCCTGCACATTGTGGCTACAAATAATTTTCTCCTGTGCTTTGAAGCTGACTTGCCCAAATTGCATGCTGGATGAAGCAGGACAGAGAGCTCTTTATCTCTTTTCCCCAGTCCAATGATAAATTTTCCCTCTAGGGTTTCATTTTTAAATTAAGGCAATTTTAATCCGTTGCTCTCTCTGCACCTTTATTTCCAGCCTCTTGGCATTTTCCTTTCACTCTTTTCTTCTTCAAAATTTGTCATTATTTTTACTGTCCAATTACATTTATTTAGGGCTCCACCTCCACCACTTGTTTATTGTCTGACTCACTTGCTCCCTTCACTCTCCTACTATTTAATACTTAGTACACATTGTACTTCCCAGCTTTAGCAACCTTTTCTCCATCCTTCTTGGCTGTTGTCCATATTTTGCTTATGAATAGTTTTCATGATATAAATTCTTCCCTGTGTCATCCATCAGTGTCGGAAACCTTCGAGTCAGCTTCTCAGACAAGAAACAGACTTTGTGCCAGCACTTCTGCAATTTTCAGTACTAGCTAGTACTGTTGTGGCTGGTTCAGCCACCACATTTGTTTCTTTTCTGATACCAAATGCAAGGTTTGAAAAGACTGTTCCCAAAGATATACATGTATCTCAAAAGATACGTATATATGTCAAGTAAGGAAAATAAGAATAAGTTCAAGTCAGGTGTCGGTGCAAGAGGATTTTGGTGGATTCTGTAATTGGCTGAACCCTTGCTGAATACAGATGATGCCTGGAAACATCCTGAGAACTGTGAAAAGTCTCTGCTCTTGCAATCCAACACATGGAACTTCATCTATATCTTCTTACTGATAGATACATTATCCTGCAGACGGCATGTGAGCTACTCACCTACATAGTTCCTAAGAGATACTAGCTCATGGTCACTGATAATACTATCATGGCCAAATAACTTCTGGTTGACTTAGTGAACAGGCAGAATACACTCTTTTTGCATGCAAAAAGCCTGTGGACATGTGCTTAACTGGCCTAATCTTCTCTCCATGCATACTGGTTTTGGCTGGGATGGAGTTGAGTTAATTTTCTTCATAGCAGCTCGTATGATTCTATGTTTTAGATCTGTGACCAAAACAGCATTGATAACACAGGGATGCTTTAGTTACTGCTGAGCCGTGCTTACACAGAGCCAAGGCCTTTTCTGCTTCTCTCACCACCCCACCAGCGAGGAGGCTGGGGGGGGGCACAAGGAGCTGGGAGGGGACACAGCCGGGACAGCTGACCCCAATGACCCAAGGGATACCCCAGACTGTATGCCGTCATGCTCAGCATATAAAGCTGGGGGGAAGAAGAAGGAAGGGGGAGGATGTTGAGAGTGATGGTGTTTGTCTTCCCAAGTACCTATTACATGTGATGAAGCTCTGCTTTCTTGGAAACAGCTAAACATCTGCCTGCTGATGGGAAGCAGTGAATGAATTTCTTATTTTGCCTCACTAGTGGTCGTAACATTTTCTTTCCCTGTTAAACTGTCTTTATCTCATCTCATGGTTTTCTCACTTTTACCCTTTCCATTCTCTCCTCCATCCCACTGAAAGGGAGGGAGCGAGTGGCTGTGTGGGACTCAGCTGCCTACCAGTGCTAACCCACAACATGTTGGCAGTGAAATTTCAAGTGAGCATTTGACAGGCTAGACAAAGCTTTCATAGTCCAAAGGGACTCTAAAGTGAGCTTGAGGCTGTGCTTCAGACTTGGAGCATAAAGGTCAGTGATCACAGGTTTGAGGTAGCCAGGCTTACTGAAATATAAGGCTTGGCTTGCAGCAAAGGCAGCTTTGTGTGTCATCATTTAGATGAGAGAAAGCAAGCATGGCCTGTCTGCCCCCAAAATCCGAGAGAGGTGTTCTTAACCATGCGGTTGTGCTGGTATGTCCAGCCTTTTGTTCTCCCAATGTACCTTGCTTTTGTGCCATTGTTGCATCTGTAAAGATGGTAAGAAAATGAAGTTTAAATATATTGTATTTTACTTGTTTTTTCTCCTGGAAAGTCACTGAAATATTTGCTACCAGATGAAACCAATCAATGTAGCACAGTGACAGGATACATCCATCAGCAATTCATCAGAGTTTATTTTCTCACTGCTAGTGATGGAGGACTTAATCATTCTCACAAGGTAAGATTTGGGAACAGACTTTCCAGTGCATTTTTATACTTCCCCCTTGGGATTGATATCTGGGGTGTCTTTCCTGGACACAAATTGTGACTACATTTTTCTACTTCGGGCTTCTCTGTTCTCTCTTTGGGCATCTTGCTATAACATCCCCTCTCTCCCATTTAACCTCTATATGTTTCAGGACAGGGCCTCCCCCATTATATGGACTTATACTGTGCTTCCTACAATGAAACTTCAATAACTGGAGCTACTGCCAAGGCCTATGGTAAAAAAAGGAAATGAAGAACTGATGTTCTTCAAGTTCATTTGGAGTTCCTTAGATATCTTTTCTTGTATGTCAAGCTTTTTTTCTGGATGTTGAACTCTACAAGCTCAGAGGATATCGGTCACTATTCAATATCATAATGGACTTATTAAAAGATGATAACTTGCTTACCAGGAAGCTGAGTTACAAGAAGGATGTAGGGATGTTATTAGTTTTGTTTTCATTCCCTCCCATGTAATCCAAAAACTGTTCTCCTTGAAGATATGCAAAAGTGGCAAGAAGTTAATAACCAACTCTTGCTGGAGAGAAGCACCTCAGTATTAATTGTGTCTCTACTTCAGGCGTATCACTTCCACCCACACTAATCATAAAAACAGTACTGTGAATTGTTTCACAGTTATATCCCTGTCAAGCTGATACCAATTTATGACTGTTATGTTCTTTTTAAATACTAAAATCTTATTTTCTTTTGATGAATACAGATGAAGCGTATAGTATGATTCCATAAAGCTGCCTATTATTTATATTATTGAGCTGTTTGAACTTCACTCCCTTCTCAAAGACCACCCTGGCATGAGAACTAGCGTATCAGGACTGTTGTCACTGGAAGGCTTTTTCATATTTGACGGTTTAAACATACCTGGTGTTCAACTTTTTGCTTAGCTTTCTAAACCATATGCTTGACTATAGTATGTTCTTGTGGCAGTGGTTTTTGTTTTACTCTTTCTTGGGAACGGTCGTGCATGTGTTTGTCCAGAGTACACAGAAGGCTGAATGGTGCTCAAACCTGGTGGCACCCACCTCTGTCCTTTGCTCTTCTGTCCCATCAAGTTCCATCTGAGAACAAGTTGCCAATGAGGATATCGGGAACAGTGCTGACTTGGAAAGACAGTGTTGCTTGTATTAGGTCCAGCAGAGGCATTGGACTCAGTTTTTGACCTAAGTAAGCTGAAGAGAGGTGTTTTTTCCCACCAAAGAAAGATCTTGGATGGACGCAAAAACTCCTTATTGAGTACAGACTTCTAAATTCCGTACTTGTATAGCCTCTGACACAAGAGACTTTCACTGAAGTAAGGCTGCATGCTACCTATCAAGGTTTTCAACGCTGCAGAGCAAAACTTTTCCATACTGTGTAACAGTTTTTGAACTGTTGGATGATCCAGTTGCGAGACCCTCAGTGAAGAAAGGCCTGCAGGTTAGCAAGTTCAGCCTTTTTGATTTACTAGCAAGAGTTCTGTGATGGGGGTAGCCTCATCCAAAGGAGTAGGAATGAATATTCCTCATTTAGTTGCTGGTAAAAAGTGCTGACCTCCCGTCCTTCTGCTGGCCGGCAGGGTTCCTGTATGGATCATCTTTGCTCTCCACGCTTTCCACCTGCTGAGATTGTTCGGCCTCTGGAGCACATTTCTTCTCATGACGCAGAAGATAAAACAGTGTGTGGTCTTCTCTGACAGAGTGGGCAGCTTAAATGTACTCTGTTGAACTCAAGAGTCAGATTTGAAGCTGGCCAAAAGTCTGAGGCCTCTAGATGAAAGGTACTTCGCTATTCAAATAGCACTTAAATATTAATAGCTATTTCTGAGCCCTATCCTAGTCCAAGCAGAAAGATCATTTCTTTGTAGAAACATGACTCACACAGATTAGAGGCTAAAAAACCCAACTGTAGTGGAAGTATATGTAGTTATATCAAAGCAAACTTTTCAAAGTTGAAGGTGGCTAAAAGCCAGTATGTTACATGCAGACTTCAGTGAGCTGTAGGTTTATACCAACTGAGATTCAAAAATGATTTTTTTACAACAGCAAACCCATTAAAGAGCAAAAGTTTCATTGGATGTCAAATGAGAGATGAGTTCTAAAGTTATGTTTGGTATTTTAATTAAGTGCCCAACAGAAATGGAAGCTGTTAAAATTTTAGGAGTCTCTGTCAACCACATTGAGGGAAGGAGGCAATTCCTTCCTACCAAGGATCTTTTCTTTCACTATAGATGGTGGTTCACTCTTGATTGCATATTTCTTCCATACACCCACCAGTATTGGTGCTATGTGACAGCTGTGCATGTATCATAAACAGGGTTTGGTTTTGTAATATAGTAAGATCTATTTCAGGGGCTCCCCAAAAATGTGGTGTTACCCTAGAGGAACATCCTTCATAAATGAATATTGTCATTACAGTGACTGTTCAGTATCTGTACTGGTTATGTTGGATAGTTGCTGTTTTGGTAGAAGTGGGTGTGCTGGTCTATGAATTTTGAAGAAACCAAATTGCCGCTGTGCAATCAGCCCAGAACAAACACCTCCTTACTGTCATACTGTCAGCATTTTCAGAGGAGTGCTCCTTTCACCTCTCTCATGACCCTCAAGGTATTTACCTTAACCAGAAGAGTCCGGCAAGCATACTTCTAAACTGTACTGCATACTGAAAACCACAGACTGAAAAGCAAGCTGGTTTTGTGGTACATAGCTTCTGCCTACTTCCCACCCTTGGTTTACCCCTTACAGATCTACTCTGTAAGGAGTAAACCACTTCTCTTTTTTTGGAGCTAGCAACCTTACAGCCTCATGTCCTTCTAGCATCCGTCTCTGCTTACAAGTATCAGCCACCTTTTCTTTCAAACCATTTAATAGATTAACATAAATCAAGTTAAAAATCTCATTCAACTTGTATTTTGCTTTGAGGATGTATCTTCTCCTTCAGACCCAAAGAAGGGCTGTGTGCATGTTAGTTTGCCTGTCTGATTATACTGGTTTATCTAATAAAAGAAATCGTCTCTCGCAGCGAACAATAATGATGCCTCACAGAAAGTATTGTATTAATTTTTTATGGTGCGTTGCATGGTGGTTCAATGACTCTGTTTCTCAAGAGGTGCAGCCCTGGCTGGTCAAGATCCTCTCTACAGCAGTGAACAAGTGACTGTGAATCTTCTAAGAGCAAACGCATTCCTGGCAGAGTGATACCCACTGTAGGTTACGTGCTCTCCTCTTCTAAGGAGGAGCCAGCAAGAAGGAAAATACTACAAATTCTAGGCTAAACTGAAGTTTCACAACCTCCTTTAAGGGTTGAGCATAAGATGACAGCCTTTGTATAGGACCAGAGAATGAATACCTGAGTGTCATCTCTCTAATGTCTAAGGGAATGAGGAATTATTTTCATGTCCTGCCTTTGTGGTCTCCACCTATCTGAGCACATGCCCATTTATTCTCCGCAGGAGAATAAATGGACCACTCTGAGGCCCACCTGAGCTATGACTTGAGCTACAAGAGGGAGAACGTGGGTGAAATAAAGCCTATGACAACCTAAACTTCTGTGTCAATACCTGTAAGGCACGCCAACATTAATACGCTAGGCAGGTCATCCCTGCCTAGGGAAGAATATGAACCTGTGGAAAGAGAATAGAAGAGCTGCAGAGGGAACTGCCCTTGCTAGGAAGTCTGGGGATACTTCCAGTGGAAAGATTTCCTTTCCTCCAGCCTCAGAGCAGCCAGTTGCTTACAGATGACTTCAGGGACACTTGAATTTCAGTGCAAGGGTCTGTGAGCTCTTGCAAGTCTGATGTCTGAAGGCAGAACTGAACTTAGGGTGCCTCCTTCTCTTTCAGTACAGAGTCCCTGGAAAGACACAACTGCCTCAGCTTCCACTGCGGAACTGCTCCTCAGCACAGCAGAATCCATGCAGTAAAAGCAAATTAGGTTTACCTGTTTCTCAGCCTGTAAAATAAAGTATACATAACCTGGAAGAGCTATTGCTTAGGGCAGATAGGCATACTTGTGATTTCCACCAGTTGCTATGGCTTATCAAATGCAGAGGGTGACCATGGCTTTTTGATAAGGATTTGAACTACATGCTGTAGCTTAGCAAATTTCAGTGACATGGAGCACATTTCTGTGTTGTTACTTACTAATGCTGGGCTTGGCAGGCACTGCAGATTATTTTGCTCACGTATGACAGAACTGTAATCTCTTAAAAAACCCTAGGATTTAATAATGTCTGTGACTCATGAGTAGTTTTGTTGGAATAAAGCTGCTTCATATCCAACATAATATTTAGAAAACAATACCTGGAATTTATTGGAATGAAGCCTGCCTGTCCCTCTCTCCTTGTTTTGCATACAAGAATGAACTGGAAACCTTTGAGGGTTTCTTTTCCCCTCTACTCCTCTCAGAAACAGGAGCTGTTCCAGGATCAAGAAAAGATGCTCCATAAATTAGGGTGAAACATGATAGCTGAAAAGATTTTATTCTGTGACCAAAATACCAAGAAAAAGGGATGCTGTGCTAACGCATTAACAAAAGGACTAGATGAGAGGATCTGTACAGGCACAGCCCAGATAGCTTGCCACAGGTGGGCAAAAGAGCATAAAGACTGGCACAGGATTAATCTAATAAATTAAAGCATGAACTACAAGTATTGTGGGCAATTTATTCTCTCTTTTCAGAAGTTAAAATTGACTGAGAGGTAACTACAAGTGTTGGGGGGTGGGGCAATTGTCCAAGAATCTGATTGCTGATATTTGCTGGCTGTCAGAGCAAGCTGTTTGTTTCAACCACTAACAGTAAAAAGAGGCATGGGTTTATTTGAAGCCTAAGTATCACTTAGTATTTTTAAGGGAATTAGGGTATTTCTAACGATTATAAATCAGTTTTTAAATTAGATTACAAGTCTGGCTCATAGAAATAACTGCAAGTTACATGTAAAAATCTGCACTGTGTTCAGATAAGAAAATTAATCACATTAAAATGCCAATAAGCACAACTCAGATGGAGTCAGTGTTGGCTCAGGTTTTAAACAGCTACCAGTGGCAAGTCGGCACAGGCATGAGCTTACTTGGATTTTTTTTTTTTCTATTATTAAAAGGTACTTCAGAACATTCAGTCTGTAGAGAGAGGAACACAGGAAAAGGAGAAAAAAGGAGTATATGCTAGAAATTTGTGATTCTGAAGAAGTTTTAAAGGACAAAACTGTCAGTAAAGGACAGAACTGCTGTTATGAAGGAGTTACGTCAGCTCTATGTCTTACTTAAAAGAGGAATATTCAGGATCAGTAGAGAGGTGATATTGCCTAAGTTCTGATCTATCTTTATTGAAAAATTGAAATGGGTTACCAAAAGGAAAAAAAAAAATCTCTCCAAGGGATGCAGTGTTCAAGACTATGAACCTTATCCAAAGAATGTTAATTATAATTACACAATTAACATAAGGATATACAAGGAAACAACTTGCTTTTTAACACAGAAATGGTACTAACAGCTTCAAACTCCAACCAGAAACGAGACAGCATTTTCAGTAGTTCAGCGTAAGAGCACTGAAAGATGCTCCAGTGGAGGAAGGTGGGTTCTCCTACTGCTACTGTGGGCAAGGAGGGTCTCTCAGAAGCCGTTCCACTTGCACCACATGGAGTTTCCTCATAGTTTTTCTGCAACCTCAACTTAATATTAATTCCATCTTAAAAATTATCACTTGTGAAAGTGATATGGCTACAAGATACAAATAGTTCATTACTTACCCACTTTTTATTACTGTTATGTATTATCTGTAGAGTTGCATCTAACCTGCATGGATGGCTTCTGTTAAAACTTCACTCTCCATTCATGGATGTTTTAGTTTTAACTTTTAATTTAGTTTCATGTTGTAAGGTACATAAAATATGCTTTCCCCTATAATATTATTTCTTTCAAAACATGACAAACAGAGGAACTCAACAGAGTTTGAGAGAAAAATCAAAATCAATTTTTGGCAACTTCGAACCCTGACTTTGTAAGCACATTTTTCTATCATCAACAGCACTGGAAAGTCAACTAGGGCAACCTGGTCATAGATCTGCAACCTTGAGAAGTTTTTTTGAGTGTAGTACAGAAAAGTGGTACATATGCTGAAGCTTGTTTCTTTATACCATTTTTATTAACATACAAATGCAACCAAACAACTTCATTCTTGTAACGTAGTCCTACTTGTCATAAGTGGTGCAGGAAAGTCCCTCCATGGACTTCCATTTAAACCACCACAGATCTGGGAGAACTGCAAAGCTCTTAACTCTCAAATAATGTTCCTTTTCAAGGCTGCTTTTTTTTTTTGTCAATTCTAACTAAGCTACACTGAAGAGTTTTGGGTTTTTTTTTCTTTGCTATTGCTTTCTAGATGGCTGCTAAACCCCAGGCAGCTACTAACTATATATGAAGCTAAAGATTCGCCAAGTGAGAAGGACTGGTAGAATGAATTTCTGCAGAATTTGTGCTTTAATTCTGTGCTGGTTTTGGCTGGGATAGAGTTAATTTTCTTCATAGTAGCTACTATGGGGCTGTGTTTTGGATTTGTGCTAGAAACTGTTAATAACACAGGGATGTTTTCATTACTGCTGAGCAGGGCTTACACAGAGCCAAGGCCTTTTCTGCTTCTCTCACCACCCCACCAGCGAGGAGGCTGGGGGGGCCACAAGGAGTTGGGAGGGGACACAGCCGGGACAGCTGACCCCCACTGACCCAAGGGATACTCCAGACCGTATGGCGTCATGCTCAGCACATAAAGCTGGGG
>JAVKLA010012329.1:0-37366 GCA_034782735.1 Sagittarius serpentarius
GGCACGGCCCTCCTGGAAAGAGTTCAGTGAAGGGCCACGAAGACGATTAAGGGAGCGGAGCACCTCATCTATAAGGAAAGGCTGAGAGAGCTGGAGCTGTTCAGCCTGGAGAAGAGAAGGCTCAGGAGGATCTCGTCAACGTATATTAATATCTGAAGGGACAGTGCAAAGAAGACGGAGCCAGGCTCTGTCGAGTGGTGCCCAGCGACAGGACAAGAAGCAAGGGGCACAAACTGAAACAAACTGAACGAGAGGAAACACTTTTTTACTGTGAGGCTGATGGAGCACTGGCGCAGGTCACCCAGAGAGGTTGTAGAGTCTCCATCCTTGGACACATTCAAAAGCCACCTGGACATGGGCCTGGGCAACTGCCTCTAGGTAGTCCTGCTTGAGGGGGGTGGGAGGGATTGGGGTAGACCAGATGACCTCCAGAGGTCCCTTCCAGCCTCAACCATTCTGTGTATCTAAAGAAAGACAAAGCAGCTTGCAAATGTGCACAGTGTAGATCACTAACACTGCTGGTGGAAGGACACAACAGATCAGGCATCCTTTATTTTGAAGCAAGTAATTATTCCAAACTCTACCTTTGCATTCTCCCTGGTAGAGTTGCACTGATTTAATGTCTTTTGAATGCCTGAAAGAATAAAGAAACTTTTAGCTCAAGATTGGTAATTAAATGATCTTGGAGATCATCAGGCTGCTCTCCATATTAGAGTACAAGCTTATGCCTCTCTCTATACCGCTCTACTTTCACAGTTTACTGTCAGATGAAGAGGCAGAAAGGACTAGGAGATGTCAATATACAAAGCGTTTGATGATCCCTTGGCTTCTTGAATTAATATAGATGTTTAGGAAAAGACAGTGACACAATATCTAATGTTGCGTAGGGCAACACTGATGGTAGAAGCAATCAAAGTTCCTTGCAGAAAGCGAGCACTAACTTGAAATGACACAGTATACTATGTTTCTGTTTTTAGCTTGGCTGGATGGTAGATTTATACTGATGTCAGAGAAAGGGTATTTAATAGAATTATCCTTATCAGCAACCTTATCTGAAAAAATATTAGAGGATACCAATGACATAAAACAGGGCTAAATTCCTGCCAGACTTGTGAATTGAAGCCATTGAGCTAATTGGCTTTATGCACGGAGAACTAACTACAAATTAAACGCCACTTTGCTTTTGGAAAGCAATAATTTAATGTTTTCCCTTGACTAATCCAAATGTCCTATACGTTCCTGGACACTTGTTCTGGCAGAGAGTGAGGGAAGTGCTTGAAATACCATCTTTTTCTCTGCCCCAATTGCCCACTTTCATATACAGGACAGTGTCACAAAAGAGTCCTCAAGCTAAGGGAAGACTTCCGGTCAAACAAGTTCCATCACACATTCATAGCTTCCACATTAAGATAGCTGGCCATAAAACAGCTTGGATCTGGAAACAGTGCAACTGCTGGGAGGCAGACTGCACTAGCTCAATCTCAGTGCTGCTCTAATACAGTTACCTGACAGGGTAAACATGTATTTGCCTTTCAAAAAACTGCACAGACACACTTGGGTTTTTTTGTTTTTCTGTTTTCCAGGCCTGAATGTTAAAGGTTATCTTCCCAGAACTTTGAGGAAAGAGATTTAAAAAAAAACCAAACCCAAAGAATCAGGAGAATATCATATATACACATACAGACACAGAAGATGACATTAAGGTAAGTAGAACCATGGCAAGGTTTTCAATGTGAAGACACCTTTAGTTAAGCATAAGGAGCTAAAAGGTCAGGAGAGATGCAGAATCTTCAGCTTCCACAGAAAGATGCCAGTTCTGCTCAAAACCATCGGGACAAAAATCTGTATAAGTTCTCCATTTCCAGCATCAGATGCAAAGGGATTGGACTTTACTATTCTTCAGAGAGTCTTTATGCTAATTTTTAAACCAACTAAACAGAAGATTAAGCTATATTTCTCATTTCTCTTCAAATACATTTTTTTGATTATCAACACAATTATTGATAAACTCCCTTTCCCAAATACAATAACATGTAGAAGACCACAGCAATAGGGAAAGACACTACTTCCCCTCAAGTCTATAACTTCTCTTATCACATGGCTGTGTAATGATAGGCAGGCAATAGAGGAAAAGCTTCCTGTACAGGGGTGTGCGTTCACACTACCTGTTCACCCGTGATCAGCAGTGACATAGATGAACCCATTTTATGTGAAGGCCAGCTGTAAATCTTAGAAAAAAGAATTATTTCCCATTCTACCTTGGAAGCATCTGCTTATAGTCCTTCTCCTCCCTTTTCCTTGATTTTAATAACATTGACTTTTTTTGCATGCTTTCATCCCACAGTTACATGAAAATACGTAAGATGAGAAAAAAAATACTTAAAATAATTCACAAAGATAAGAGGAACTAGGGAACCCAGGAATAAAAAGAGTTGGGCTAGATACAAGAGCAGCTCATATATGCTGCACAAAACTGTTAAAAAAAAAAAGGGTATCTTATCGTAAACGAGCAATAGACATAAGATTACATTATTTTTCCTTTACTAAATTATCAAGGAATAAATATGGTCTCATAAAAGATGACACACAGAAGATGATCTATTCAAAATATGAATTATATTTCCAACCTCTTCAGACAGACCTTCATCTGTGATGGAATGACGGATGGTCGCCTCTAGCATATATTCTCATCACACACCACTACCACTTTCGTTTCTCTCCACTCTCTTTCTGCTCACCCTCCATATATTTTCATCTTTGTTTTCTCTTCTCTCTCTAACCATGCTTCCATACACTTACAGAGCCCACAACTTCTCTCCTTCCCTTTAAGATTTACTCATTTAACAGTTTTACTGTCTTTCCAACCTATGTTTCCTGCCGTCATAAGATATATTGCCTAGAGTGGAGAGTTGAAACAAATGAGGTATTTTAACAAGCTGTGCTGGTTGAACAAATAAAGGTTGTTTTCAAAAAGAAATCCATCAAATTTTAACACAATGGTTTTGTTTAAAATTTCAGTGTTATTAAGACTTCACTGAACCCAGAGGTTTTCAAGCAGCTGTTTTTGCAAGTTCTGTTTATCTGAACACAAGAACATGAGAAAATGTTTTGCATAGTTAGTTGGAAGTTTGGTTTTTTCACACCTCTGAAACTGAAAATTACCTTCAATGCGTAAAAGTATTTCTTTTAATTATTTTCTTTCACAGCAGTCTTGACAAATTCTCCCCCCAGTATAAACTCCATTTAGGGACTTGTTCCTACTTTATCTTATCTGCCCTGCACTCTTTACAGAACCCTAACATTACTCAGACTCGTGAGATCAAGGTACCTTCCCAGCACGCTTCGGTATGAAAAACCACAACTGCATCAAAGTTCATGGATTTATACCTGTTAGCACTAAAGCAAACATGAGTCTGACTTCCCTCCAGATGGCAAGCTGGCAATCCTGCGTATTTGATCAAAGACTCCTTTCTTTCATCCTGAAGTACATGCAAGTTATAGGTATCCACCAAACAGGGTGCATGTATTTGCTTAAGCAGCTTCTCTGAACAGGATTTACAGGGGTTAGCTTATCAGGTGCCTCAATAGTGTGTTTGTTCAACCAAGCTTCGTGGTACCTGCTCTGTACTCTTTGTAAGTGCCTGAGAAATAAGTGCCTGGGTTCAGGTGCAGATCAGACATGTCTCAAGCGGACTTTATCCACCTCAGTTCTGAGCTATTGGGTCTGAGTTACTGTTCTGCAGGAGTGATTTACTCAGTATGAAACTAACAGCAAATAACAACATCTATCTTGTCACAGTTTTCATACCATGAAGAAATAACTGGTATCCACACATTAAACAAACACAAACCATTCTTGTACAGAAAGCTGAGGGAAGACATGTATAAAGCAAAGACTACAGATAATCATATAAAGATCATTGTCATATTAAGTTACATAAAGATTATAAAGTCCTGGTACTAATCGATGCATTTGTGCCGCTGTCAGCAAATCCAGGTTATGGAGCCCTGTGAAGCCCAAACTCGGCTGAAACCTGTGAAGAACAAAATGTAAAAATATACTGGAAACTCAAACAGGTCTTGAGCTTTGAACCCAGTATGACAAACAGATTCTGAACTGCCATAGAGGTATAAAAAAACCATTATAATACAGCCACACCTAAATTATGTTCTCTGAATGAAAAAGAAAAATAATCCCTGGATTCCCTAGATTAGAAGAATAGTTAGATTTGAGTTTACGTGAATAGTGTAATTAAGTTTTCTTAGTGCTTTAGAAGTAATCAGCCACAGCAATAGAATTCTGACTTAAAGTAGTGACTTCTGACTGAGCAGCAAAGTGCAAAACAGCTTATATTCTAGGGCACTGTAGATAGGTACTTCCCAGTCTTCACCCACTTGTAAACACTGTGCATCTTCTCTGGAAATCGACATATTTTGATCCCCTCCAACAGATTCCTTAGAGCCTCATGTCACTCAGGGTTAAGGAAAAAAAATAATAACTCTCTAGACACGCCCCCCCCCCCCAAT
The DNA here is from genome assembly GCA_034782735.1 of Sagittarius serpentarius. Classification (NCBI taxonomy): domain Eukaryota; kingdom Metazoa; phylum Chordata; class Aves; order Accipitriformes; family Sagittariidae; genus Sagittarius; species Sagittarius serpentarius. Next base: position 4,528 of record JAVKLA010012329.1, read on the forward strand.
TTGTTTTACAAGGCTAAGAACATGTATTTGAAAGCAGAAATTTTCACAGACTAGTCCTCTAAGAGAGGACTACTGTTTTCACAGACTACTGCCTATGTCAGAAAACTTTAAAATTAACATGCTGTGTCTCCCTCTCCCCCAACCATCAAAAAATCCCTATGTTATTATTTGTTACAAATTCATATTTACTGGAAATAGTCAACTCAAACTTGGAATTGAACAAATTGCCTGGGTTCTCCATACAAGCTTTAAAACTGCAAAAGCAAATCTACAGGTTAGTGAATGTTCTTCCCTGTTATTCCACAGAGATGCATCTAGGATGGATTTAACTTTATTTGAAACTTTAGACATAACTCAGATTTTGTTACTCACAGTGAATAGTAACCCTACAGCCCTTACCAAAGCATGATTAGATTTTCAGACTAGATTATATATGCTTTACATCAGTGGAAGGTCTCAAAGATTTCTTCTTAAGCACGTGAGAATGTTTTCACGCTAAATTACAGCCTCATTTAAAGTGGAAAGATTATAATACAAAAGAAGGTGCAGACATTATAAAAATTGACTGGGATATATCGTGAGAGAAGAATGGTTTTTCTTTAAGGAAAGCACGAGAAGTTCTCAATCTGCTTCTTGGGAGCCAGATTCTTCAAGAACACATTACCTGTCATGGCACTCAGGTCCAGCTACTGGAATAAATTAAACTTTTCTGCTGCTATGTTCAATTGACCCTGTGCTGCTCCTCCTTCTCATTTCTCCTAACACATTTTTTCCATTTCAGAGAGAGAAAATCTAAAGGTAATTGTTTCATTTCACTGAACTAAGTCCTGATGTTTGTGCCTCTGGAATATAGGAAAAGGGACAAGAAGAGGAGGAAACGTGATAATGCGATACTTTCCCCCCTCCCAAGAAATAGTCAAACTTTCAGAGCCTAAGGAAGCAAGCAGCAATAGACATTAGATATGGTTATTTTCCAGGCATACCGTGCTGTTCCTTCCTACTCAGCTACTTGCCATTTCCTTCTACCACTTCCCTTCTTCTTCCTGCACAGCCTGTAGTGTTGCCCTTGACAATGCACTCGAAGTTTAAATTCAGCATCTCTTTTTGCAAGAGAGATTTTGCAAGTGCAAAATGTTTTACGTTTATTATTTTCTTTAAAACAGACAACATCTGAGAAACATTTTTATGATTATTTGATCTACCTTGACCCAGGATTAGTTGATTTCCAATACAATAGGAGAATAAGACCACAATATAAGAAGCAGCTTAAAAAAGTGATATCTAGAAGACCTCAACAGATCTGAATGTCATTGCAAGTATACGTTTGCATTCCTACATGAGCCAAGATTTAATTCTAGAATTCTTTATCAGTCACATAGTGTAGAAAGTTTAGAGATATTAAAAGGAAGTCTATTAAACTGAAGGGATACTGGTACCTTCCGAGAACTCAAATCCAGCCTGAAAGAAGAGACAGATCTAACTCACTTAATTCTTTCTGTCCTTATAAAGCAAGAAACCGTGATACAAAAAGAGGTAAACAGGACTCCTGTCCTCTGAATTAAATCTCAGGGAGCAAACCTGAGGGTATCTTATCACAGTTGTCAGTGACAAGGCAGAGAGAAAGCCTGTAGGCCTGGTTGTACTGCTGCTATCAACTGCAAAATATCAGCAATTTTAAATGTCTGAAGTGCATGCTGTTTATATTTTAGTACTGCATATACTACTGCCCTAAAACCATTTTAAAATAAGTCTTTTATCTTTATTTATTTACTTCATCTGTAATCTGAAACAAATGGTGTTGCTTGCTGTTGTATGAATAAGAAAGTGATAAATAAAAAGCCGTATTAAAAAAATTCTTTCATCCCTAAATTTTGTTTCACATGAAATTCTGTCTTTACGTTCCTTCAGGGTCCACTAACCTAACTTGCATATTAAAGTGAGTGAAGAGAAAGTTCCCTGAATGTTGACTAAATGGCAAGACATGTACTTTCAAGTGCATTCATGCTTCCGTTTAAGCTCATGGTCTGGGACCCAGCAGAACTTAGACCTGTGCCCTCTAACACAATGTAGTAACAAAAATGACATTACAGAGCTTCTAGATAGAGTGATCCGCCTCGTGAATAAAATGTATACCTTTCCTTCTCTCCCAAAATACATTTGGTTGCATTCATTCGGGTTCCTTTAGGCCCATCCACAATGTCTCTCAATGTATCTAGTCTAAATACTAGTGGGTTTACTGTCATCCTCTAAGCTACTGCAATACAGAAAAAATGAGTCATTTTATAAAGCCTACATATAATTTTTAAAAGGTATCAGAGACATAAGATGTGTCATTCTACCACCACATACCTGAACAACACTTCCCTCTAAGCCTTTTCCCCTTGCTGCTCCCCTCAAGAGTTACTTCTGGAGCAATATCTTTTTTGTTATTGCCACATGGCAAAAAAAGACATAATGGCAACCTTCATTGTTGCTTAGGATTTGGATTCAAGCTTAAGACACAAATATTCCATGCAAGTGTTAGGGAGCTTCCTCTTCATCCCCACATCTTGTTGCTAGGCCAGTACTTGCTACAGTGAGATAGTGCAACCAGTAACGGAGGCCGCTGCGACCTGTCACTCCAGTCCCACACTGCAGCAGTACTAGTATCTCCTCCCGGAGTCACCTGAGATTTTAAGTTAGGAGATTTTAAATATAGGATATTCAGAACAAGTAATGCAGATTTCTGCTATAGGCTGTGGTAATTATTTGCGGGCTGCATTATTACTTTTCTGACCAGACATGTGGGGCTATAGCACTGCATCATCATCTTCCATTACTTTTCAGGAAAGCTTTTCCCTCTTATTAATCATTCATGTTCAAACTCCTTACATTCCTTATTATTTTTTGACTCTTCTGGTGAAAAGCACTTAGCTGGCTTTGCCAGTCATTTCTAATGCAGCCTTTCATTCCTGCTACATAGTATAAATTACCACCGGTGGGATGCTGGGGATGCCGGTCTGCGACAGCCATCTGGGCCTGCAAAGCTTCAAAGGCCAAAGGCAAGTATTTCCTTTTTGTGCCCCAGAGAGGGGGAAAAAAGAAAAAAAGACACAAAACTAGTTAAGAAGCCTCTCAAACCACACATCTACTGTTTATACAGATCCCTTTACAAGAATATATAAACACCAAAAATCCAGAATGACTGAGGATGGAAAAGCAAGCCATGTCACCACTGCCATAAAGAAAAGACAGCAACAGATCTTTGGCAGTGGATTTCAGTGCGTTAAAAAATGCTAAAATCATGTAGATTAGAAAACACAGTGAGAAGAGCATAGCAACTGACTGTTCTTTTGCCTTAAAAGATCAGTGGAGAGAGGCCCCTTTCAGGCTGTAAGAGAACAGCGTTACAAAAAGTTTTAGTTAGCACATCCAATGCCTACATGGAAGAAGAAAATTCCAACTTGAAAGGCCAATTAACTTTACCTCTTCCTATTAATGAACTTGATCTAGTCAAAACCCGATTATCTGGTTTGGCACTAAGAATGTTAACATATTGATTTTGAATTCTGACCTCTAAAAATTTTCTAATATGTCGGCTCATGCTGTCCATCTGGGTCATTTTCTAATGGTCCAAATCAATAGAATATTTGTTGTTTGTTTTAAACTGTATTGAAAGATCCTCTTTTTCATGCTTTAAACTGCCAGATAGCTCGATCAAGTTACAGCTGTCACTCACTGGAAAATCCACTCCTTACAGATGACAGTCACAATAAAAAAAACCCTTCACATGTACTGAAGAACAAATAGTGCAAACAAACCGCAGTTCCAGACAGTTTAAGTCTTGGAGACCCATTCTGAAAGAACTATCTGTGTGACATCAAAGAAGTGTTTTTTGTTAGGTCAGTTTTTTGTCTGTTGTCTTCACAACACAAAGAGAGGTAAACTACCCACCTGCAAGATTTCTTTTCTAATTTATGACTACCGTATCCTGCCCCGCACACTGTAGCACTCAAGGCAAGCGGTGCCACTGGCAGCGCTTCATTTTTATGTTGCTCATTCTCTCATCCACACATGTTTTGGCCCATCCATCTGAGCCCTGGATGCAGAGTCTTCTGAGACCGAAATGTTATGGTTTTTTTCCTGCACATTTGTAAACAGCTTAAAAGAGTGAGGCAGCTGCTCCCTGGCTAGTAAACAGTAGTTTACTGCTAACAGTAGTAATACAGAAGACACAGAAAAGCTGTAAAAAAAAAAAAGCCATCTCTTCTCTTCTTTTGGGATAAACCTTCATGTTTCAGGTCCCTTGAGCAAGTACAATTTTAGATTAAATAGAATGGGAATTTGTAAACCTAAATCATCATTGAGATCTCAGACATTTCAACACGAACCAAGCTTTGCATTGCCATTGCTGGAAAGCTTTAATTTGTACTCCCACGGTTCACAGACCATGAATAAAAAATAGGGCACAGAGCATTTGCTTAAAATGGAGTAAGAAAACAGAAATGGTTTGTCATGTTCACTGCTTTTTATAACCAATTCCCCCTGTTAATTGTTCAAGATAGGCCAAGATTCAGTGGTTCTAGATACTTGAAACTCCTTCAAGTCTCATTAAGGTGTAAATGCTGATGACGCTTTCACTGAAGTTGTGCTTGTTGCTAGCAAAGAATCAAATTCTGTCTTCATTTCAAACATGCTGAAGTAAACAGCCTGACTTAAGAAACTGGGACTGCAATTCATTCTTGTAAATACATTGCTTATCATGACACAGAAATAATTTGTTTAGTCTCATAAGTTTATTATTTGTCCTATCATCATATTACAGAGTAATCATCTGCACAGGCGCAACGAAAAGAAACACAGAGAACTGATTGAAAAAATAAAAATTAAAAAAAAAAAAAGGTGGCGGCTCGCAAATTTCTCTTTGGGAAGATGTAGTGCCTTGGAGAAACCGGACCTTGCTGATCCAAGCCAACAAGGTAATTTCAGCTCACTAATGGGGACATTATCATCATTTGTTACTCTGTGTTCAGGCATCAGTGAAGCTAGCTTTTCTGTTTGACTCCAGGTGAGAAAACAGTCTTGCACCCATTACAACTACAATATCTGTGATTTTAAACATGCAACATGCTGATAATTGAGTAGTAGCAAAGACAGAACAGCACATATAACCTCCGTCCCACAAGATACAATAGGTAAATGCCAACCAGAATGCAAAATTTCTCTTTTGCCTTTCATCTCGTTTCTTTAGGAAATACAAAATAAGATTGCTTAACCAGAACAACAATACTTTTGTAGTTTGTTAAATACAAGTAAAAGCAGCTATAAATTCCACAGAATAATCTGGAAAATATCAGGCTTAAAACATTGAGAGACTGAATTAATCCTCAATTTTCATAACTTTGGCTTAATATAAAAGGAAAACAAGATGCCCTTGTCTTCAAGATGCTATTTCTTGAAGTTTCTCATCTTTTTCTAACCTTACTTACATTTACTTTTAAACAAGTATTTATTAGCTTTTGTCACCTGAACCAAATAGGAACTAAATTTGAAAAGGCCAGACCTAGAGAACGATCAGGAAGTGATAGAGGAAGTGACAAAAATCTGGCCCTACATATCCATCAAATATTACTTCTGCAAAAACCACAGTGATACTGCTATCAGATGGGAGCCCTATTGTCTTATGCCCTTGAAACAGAGAATGGTCTCAGCAGGCAGTAAAATTTCACTGGGTAGAGCAAACAAAGAAAAAAACCACGTATGTTTCATTTCTATTATTTTCCTATCTGTCTTAAAATTTACTGCAGTGTTTTCACATAGGAAAGGTTCTTTATTTTCAGTGACGCGACCCACACCTCAAATAGCTCACTGCTATAAAGCTAGGCTTCTGTTCAAGCAACTACTCAGACAATCCACATTCAGGGATTATGTGGGACTGAAAACATGAAGACACAGCATCAGGCTGACATGCAAGATATTGGCCTGCTGTCACCTTCCTTCCCTCCTTTCAGTGCTGCTACCATTTTTCATACTTACTGCTCTTTTATACCATCCCTTGTAAAAGTGAGCAGCGAGTGTGACTGCTCAAAAACTGGAAGGAAAGGGAAGGATAGATTCTGCTGCAAAACAGGGACAAGGCCTGTGAGTGGAAATCGGCAGATGCCAAAATGGAGAAGAAGTAGAGCTCCAGAGTCCTGTGGAGGGAAACTTACTCCAAAATTCCTTCTTTCTGAGATGTTTACAGATCTTGCAGATCGATCTACAAGATAAACTTCCCCTGTCTTACTCACATGTACCTGATACTTGCACTGTGGCTCAGTAGCAGCATCTTCAAGACAAAAACCAGAAATTATAGGATGCAAGTACATCACATTTTAGTGCTTAATTAAAGAAATTAACAGAAGCTTTTGCTTCTCCTTTGTCATAGAAGGAAAAAAACAAACAAACCAACAAACTCCAGCTTCTGACCGCCTTTACTATTCTTTTTCTAATACTAACTAGAAAGTTGTAAAATCCATGAAACCCTTTGAAGCTGACCTCCTTCATCACATTAGACTTTAAAACCAAATGCCATGGAGACACTATAAAAGAAAAATCAGAGGTTTGGATTTCCTCATTCAAATGGATACCAAAATAATTACGTTGCTGATTCTAAACAATAAAGAGAAAATTTAAAAAATACCTGGCAATACCTGACAGAAATCAAAAGCAGCTATAGGATCTTTGCATTGAGCAAAGAAAATAGACAAAACAGATGTTACAGCAGACTGAATATCCTGGTTTTAGGAAATGAGACACAGCAGGGATCACAACATATAAATCGATCACTACTTCTTTCCTGGTTATTTTATTTAAATAATGCATTCTGATATTTGCAATCTCTTTCCCTTTGCCTTGCTACATGCACAGCCATGTCATAATTTTATCTGCTTAATTAGTACCTTTAAATTAATTTATGGAGCAAAGTTATACCAGCAACGACCCAGCAGCTATCACCAGAGCCCTCAAGTGCATTCAGAAGGAACACAGCTCTGACTTGCTTATTTATTTTTGCCAACAGAACTCTAGCATGAGCAGCTCTCCTTAATCAAGTTTTCCTTTTCTCAAGTGAACAAGTACATGAAAAGCAAGGAGATTGGAGAGAAATGCAGTCTGAGTGGAGGACATAGAAGAAATGAGTGAGTAGACACTAACCAAAGAGTACAACTGTACATATTTCACAGATTTTCTGCATCAGAGTAGTCCTCTCCTCCCCTCTGAAGCAGCATTAAAGCGGTTTCCCCAGATTACTTTCTTCTTTGCACACAGCTGGTACCTCCTGTAACAAGTTTAATAAAATATGACCTCTGAGTTACTATACCAAGTCATTTTATGTCTGTTAGAGAGGTATCATCTTCCAGTGGTAGATATATGCCTATCACATGAGTACACAGAAGATGAAAGCAAGCAGTAGGCTCTGATGGAAGTGTGGGGGGGAAATCTACAGAAAAAACATCACCAGAAGAAGAGTGCAATTAGTAATTTTTTTCCCCTTCTGATTAACCTAAGGAGAGCCAATTAAGCATCAGGAGTAAGAATAATAATTGAACTTACTGAAATACCTATGTACTAAAGAAACATTTAATTCTGTCAGCAGAAGACTACAACCAATTAGACTTGCAAAAATAGGTTTGAATTCCAATCCTTTTCCCCTTGAATAACAGTCCAGGATACCCGTTGGAGGCTCTTGGGATACGTAGGTACATGAAACAAACTATCTTTCTTGACATGTAATTAAATTAACTGAAATAAATTACAGGTTTTAAGTCCTAGTAAAATAAAATAAATCCAAAACTAAACCCATTTTTTGTGTTCCATTCTTTCTTCCTGTCATCATCTGAGGGGCTTTCTCTTCTGAGCATCTGGGAGCCATCATGTCAAGCTCCGGATATTAAGGTACATGAAGTTCTCTGCAGGCCTAATGAGTTACAACAGAGGTCACATTCTGCACTGCCCAAATGTAATTTGAACAATTCCTTGTAACAAGAATTGTGACACACCTGTGTATAAACACTTCTGACAGTAAAAATTACAGTAAATTTTGCTATTTCTCTTCTTCTGTACAGCAGAAAGATCCAGAATGGTGATGTAGTGGGGGCTTCCCTTATCATTGCTAGTATCAGTGATGTTTTCGTATTTACTGTTCTGATTAAATTTTTCTGACCAAGTTTCGTATACTTTTATAGTAAAAACATATGATCTGATATGTGAAATATGTTCCGAGAGCTTGGAAAGGATACAGATTGCTTCCAAGTTGTACTCTTAAGACTTGCGATAACAATAGGTTTCTCTAAATCAACTATAAACAGTGCACTGCTTTTAAAGTAACTTTTTTTTTCTGCTACAACAGTGAAATTAAGATCATTCTTCATATTTCAGAGAAAAGAAGAAAACATATTCAAATATTGTTAGAGGAAATAAAACATTTCACATATGGATAAATGCTAGCTTGCTAGCATGGCAGGAAGACAAGCTGAACAGGATCATTTCTGCCAAAACCATTAGCAAATTGCCTTACGGTGATTGGCTTGGCTGCAAGTCTGAGATTCTTAGGTTTTATGGTTTGGGGTTTTTTTTTTTCCTTCTCTGCTCTGTTTTGATTTGGGGTTTCTTTGAGAGGAGGAAAGAGATATTGGGTAGGGTAAAGATCAGGGAGTTACATTAATCTGCACATAGCTTGTATGTTAAGTAATTTCTTCTGGATATTTTGCTACTTAAGTACATCTGGCTCTGTTTAATGTAATTTTTTAACTGAACCACATTTTTGCTGCAGTAATCCACAATACTCTAATGAAAAGCTTGAAGGAAGCAGAGGCTAAACACATTTCATCCATTTCTGCCCGTTCTATACCGCTGCCACAGTCGCTGACTGTGTGAACATATTATTGCCTCTTACCACTTTCCTGGAAAGCGGGAAGCCAGAAATGTATGATAAACATGCATGCATGTGTATACACACACACACACGAACATATATAGTACATTCTCACAACACCTATCTCTCTCTGTTTTTCAGCAACTCCCCTATTTTTTTTTTTTTGCTGTTTAAAGAATTTTTCTGCATTCTCTACTACATGACATCATTTGCCATTATGTATATCTCCCGCTGGAAAGCAGCCAGCACAGACTGTTCTGAACCCCCTTTTCTCCACCGCACCACAAACTCAGTTTCAAGCCGTTCCTCAAAACACTTAATCCTTCTGCTATTGTGAACTGAGCGTTAGGGAGGAATCTGAAGCCATGACAACGGCTTGCTTCCCGAAGACTGTGCTCTGGGCCACTCCAGAGGCGTCCCCATTGCCCAGGCCAAACAGTTCAATGCACTCAATAACGCAGCTTCTCCTCTCTATGGGGCGCTGGCTTTAACGTCATTCATTTAACGAAGGAATCTCAAAGTGTCTGAAATTTGGGTTCAGCTCAGCTAAATGCATGAACATTCAGAAGTTTCTCTGAAGTTTGCCAAATCTTCTAAAAGATTCACCCATGTTTCCAATTTAGGCAAGAGAACTTGGTATTTCTGACATTTTAAATTCTGGGATGTGAAGACCGTGCAGAATTGTCTATTCACAGCATTTAAATTCTTCTGTTTTGTCAATTTTCAAACAGTTCAAATTCTAGATATTTAATCAGACTGAAACAGAAAAACAGTAATCCACAAAATGCAGGTAAACAACGGCTTAAAAACAAAACAAGGAAAAATGGCAAAAGCTGATAACTATATCCACAGGTGCTATTTTCAGTCGCAATACTTTGTACTATGACAACAGTACAGAATACTGCACATTAATAGATGACAGGAGGTTCTTGGATACACAACCTGCAAATTCAACCTGCAGAATTCACCCACCCAGAGTAGTGAGAGAGGGTAAAAAGGTTAGAATATGCCAGAATACATGCATCATCATGAACAAATACCTGATTTTTTTCTTCTAAAAGCAGTCTTTGTCTAGCCCATTGAGTATTTAGGATAGTAGACGTTTGACTTCCCTTTTTGCCCCACTGGCTAGAATAAAGCACTAAGCAGACAAGAGGCTGTTCTTTGCAAGAACCTTCATGCTTTCAGACCAGTTGAACTCAGAATACGGACTTTCATTTAGAAACACAGGGTCAACAGCTAGAAGATCCTGCACCTAAATATGATATTTGAGCTACCAAGTTAACAAGACAAGATACAGAGCCCCTATCAGTCAGCATGAACATTCCTTTTAAAAGCCATGAAAAAACAAACAATCCTTCAGCAGCAGAGATAGGCGAAAGGCTCAGTATCCCAGGACTAATGACTTGCCATTTAAAAACAAACAGAAGTGAAAAGGCAGTTCACTTTTTCAGAGCCTGACTCCTGGCAGCATGAGAGTTAGGCATGCACGGGCTGTTCTGCAAACTCCACTGGCTGACTAGATTGTTTGTTCTCTCTGCGTGAGCAGCACTGAAACGAATGCTCAGGAAACATAAGGTACAGAGACTTGGTCGGGAAGAGAGCAAAATCAGGATATGTAAACAAACTAATGAGATCAGTGCAAACAGCAATAGCACGCTGTGTTACAAGAAGCTTGTAACCTATTTTGTAAATTCAGGCTGACCTTATAACATCGCTGGCCTCCTCCTCCTCACTGGGGCTTCTGGCTCCTAAGCAGCACGAGTAGATTGAATACTTTGGTTACAGAAAACTCATCCATAAACCCAGTAAGTTAAAAATCCCAACGTTAAAAGTTGTCTGTCATGTTGTATGATTGCAAGAGCATTCTACAAATTTAGAAGCAAAATATTATGACATATTTTGTATTTGTGCATATGAAAAAGATAGTGCTTCTTCACGTTGCGGCTCCTATTCCCCAAAGTGGGATGCAGATGATAAGGAGTTTGATTGATAATGTTTCATTACATCCTCTTGTCCCAGCTGACAACGATTTCACAGAATACTTTATGAAGACCAGAAGACTGGAGAAAACTTGCTAAAATTCAGCCTGACTACAGAAGGAATAGCATATCACTCAGGAGAAGGTCTCACTCTCATAGAACAACAGAAAAAATGCCAAGCCTAAGAATGGGTGCTGTAGTTTTTCATACAAATGTGACTTAACCCTAAAAACTTCAGTTGAGCCATTTTCCTAAGGGTGCCCATCTGGAAGTAGCAAGATCACACTGTAAAACAGTAAGTAATTTTCTTTCAGTGTATTTTGCCAGTGGGCCATATGACACAATGAAGTAATTATGGAGCTCGTGGGACTAACAGCTGCCAGCAAAGGGCTTCTGTTGTCCTTCCCCGAGTAAGGGGCATGACTGAGCCCATTCCACCCTATCACCTTCTATAGGGACACAAGGACACAGAAATGAAAGGTGCAACGACCTCTACTGTTTCTAGTTCGAAGTTACTTTGTTTTCCTGAGAACAGGCACACCTACAGGCATAGTATGGCAACTTTTCGGTTCATCATGGGCAAACTGAGGTTTACTTACATCCATTCCATGTGCATACTTATTAGAAGAAAAATATCTTCAGAATTGTTCAGGTGGTATACCATCATGCTTGCTCATGGAAAACCATTTCCATTTACAATCTTTTGCTGATTTTTAATTTCAGTCGAAGTTAAACCCCACATACAGATACACTCACTTTCACTCGTATAGGAAAAAAAATAATTAGCTACTTCACCTGGAATACCTACCAGTCAGAGATCTATTAGAAAATACTAGTTAACCTCTAAAGCCTGGCTGATTATTCACAGTCTATGGTCTCGGTTCTGGCTGAAGTCAACTTCGTCATGGAAAGAACTGTGCCTGCATTTCTTTCTCTTTTTTTATTAATTAAAAAATGTGGCTAAGTTGTCAGTTTTAAGTGACCTGATCTTATTTACATGCACACAGCAGAGAAGAGGGTGTTTATAATAGCTCAATACAGGCAGCCCCGTGAAGCAAGCCAAGCATTCCTGCTGGTCTTACATATAATCAATGAGCCTGCAGTGCATTCACTGATGAATTGGACAATGAGACTGAGGGTCTGAATCATATTCAATCAACTCCATTTCCAGCAGCCTGTCAGGGATGATGGCAGATCTATTTTGCAGTGCTGTACACATATCAGCCCATTTTGGAGACTGTATTTTTATGTGTGTGTGTATAAACATAAGTGTGTATATATTTAAATAATAGTGTCTCTCTGTGTGTGTGTACGTAAAAATAAACTGACAGATTTTTCCAGGAGTACATTTTAATGCAGTTCCTTGTTTGCCTTTTCTTAGCAACTGTAGTAACTACAGTACCAGCCATCCAGAAGCTTTTTTTCCTAAGAACAAGAAAATTAAAATATAGAGAAGCATATTCATAAAGCTGTGGTCGTTCAGACTGAAGATAAAAACATTACAAGAAGATGGTAGATGCTCAGCTAAAGAGATGTGTCTCAGGGGCAGACCTCTAAATGGTCTATTAGATAGGATGAGATAGTAAATCTAATTTGCCAAAACGCAGGCATGCTCCTCAAGGTTTCACGCTGTCAATATTCTATGCTAGCCTGCAGTCTTGATAGAGTTCACATAGTAATGAGCATGAAAACTTGGGAAGGATTTGGCTATTCTGTAGCTGGTTGCCCTTTGTCTCATTTGTGAATTAGTACTCCAGAACATGCTACACGCACTATCTGAATAAAGAGCCCTTCAGGTGGCAAAGCTGTGGTAACTGACCACTGATGGCAAACGCAGGAACTGCTCCAAGAAATGCATCCTTCCTAGATTTGGTGTGCTGGAAAAAAAGGATAAAAGTAATCAAATTTAAACCACTTTTTGCCTTTCAAAGTTCCAAATAAGGTTTCATTGGGAAAACGGACAGTGCCTTGGAAGCAAGTAGGCTGCACTGTAAGAAACAAGCATTCAGAGAAGTAGTACTGAGGTTTTCATTCCTTAAACTTAGGAATTTTCCTTTTTTCCTTAAACTTAAATTTTATTCCTTAAGCTTAAGCTTTCACCAAATCCAGGTCCCTGATCTTTCTGCAGTTCTTGTCAGACTTCAGGATTCTGATTTCACACTGTTTAAGGCAGCATCCACCTCAACAGAATACTTGCAGAAATATTTAAGACAAATGTAAACAATCACTCCTAGCAGAACAAAAATACAAGCAAAACAAAAGAATAAATAAATATAGGGAGTATGCAGGATACAGGAGCAAGATATGCTACACCCAGTAGCCCTACCACTTGTTTCTGAAGGAATCCTGAAGGAAATTTGTTCACTTCCTTTTGGGAAACACAAGCATGTGCTTTTGTGGGCGAGATGAACAGCACACCAGTGCCAAAGTGGGCGACAAACTCTTCCAGGTGCACATTCTCACTGCTTCAATTCTACCTGCTTCGATGCACATGAGATTCCCCTGTGAACTTGTATAACCCATTAATCCAGCAATTAACTAACCCAGGGCAAAAAGAGTAGGTAGCACAGCCAATGGAGGAGGGTGGCCAGAAGCAGGGGGAAGTAGGTAGTCATAAACTCTCATATTCACTCAGTTGTTTGGTTGTTATAGCCTGCTGTCCATAAACCTGCTTTATCCAATTTCCTAAGGCAACTCTGGAGAAAGACAGAACATGGATGATACTATTGTAGCCTGCTGGTTATCAGAAGAGGGGTCTTTTTATTACTGTTATTTGACCCAGATGCAAACCATGGGCATGGTCCAAAGTGATTTTTCTCTATCCCACAAGGGAATAAAAGTCCTGAGAAAAAGCCCTTTGGGCAACAAGAAGAAAAAAAAATTGTCTCCACCTGGACAAATCCACGCACTGGCCATTCTGATGCCAAAAACCAAGGAACTGGGTGCATACTGAGTGCCCTGCACTCAGCAAAGAGAAGTTCATGCTATAGGTGATACTCAGCTGTCAGCATTTGTAGATGTCAACATGGGATTTTCCTGAAAGGAGCACCATTCATTAAGGTTGAATGTAGCGAGCTTTTTTCCACCTTCTTTGTAACATAAGGTGCTAACTTTCAGGCCTACTGCAGAAAAGTTACTTCTAAGTTTGTTGCCACTCAACAGAAATCAGGCTTGGAGCAGGGGTGGTCCAACCACTTACGATAGTAAAGGTCCAGTCCTCAATAGTAAAAGATAGGGAAGTAAATTATGGAGTGTTAAGGCAAAACTGAGGACCAGAATATTACAGCATTATACATTAATTGTCCAAAGTGTTTCCAACAGCTACTGCAAATGGTTGATTTTGGACTACCATTACAGAGAACTAGAATATCATTAAAAATGCATAGCCCTGGGCAAACCTATACAGAGTGTCATACTAGCTTTTATGAACATGTTGAGTACCTGACATTACTTGACAATTAACTTGAAATAAAAAAAAAAAGTCTGGTGCAGACAAACTCCTTGAGGCTTTGTACTTTTTATATCAAGACAGAATTTTTTTCTGTAAAGATGGCAATCAACTTGATATAAAATCTAAGACAAAGCAGTAGCAATATTACCACACTGAGATAGTTAAGGTGTGAAATAAAAGTCACCTGTGCTTTGCACTTAATGAAAGGAAGAAAAAACATCTTCCCTCTACTTCTGACACTTCTGCAGGACTGAGTCTGCAGAGAGCCTGCACTAAATGCTGTTTGAGCTGTGAAGAGCGTTGTATGCTTCACCAGCGTGCTGTGCTAAAAGATCAGAATGACGGCCATTTCACCAATGACCTGTTTAACTCACTTTGAAACAAGCAACTCACTTATCTGTATTCTCCTAATTATGTTTCAATCATGCAAAATCCTTTCACTTTAAATTTTTTTGAAGCTAGCACAGATTTTTCAGATTCCACTGGAGTAGATAGAGAGCTTACTACTGTATCAGAAAACCCAGGTTCTGCATGCTGAAGAATATGCAAGAACAAGGTAGTACGTTATGAACAAAACAGTATTTCTAAGCAGAAAATTATCACCTTAAATAGAAGGCAGCTTTTACTTACTTCTGCCTTATACTGAAATCAGGAGTTTTAATGATCTTGAATTTTGCTGGCATTACAAAGCCAATAGTATTCTATAAAAATAGTATGCTTTTTAATGCTTTCTTATACCCAAATATAGTACAGCATATCTTCTTTCTGAGAAACCTGCAAAGGAGCCCTTGAATGTAAAAACAATTACTGCACTTGCAGGTAGGGACAGCTCAGCAACAAAGTGGATACAGATATTCCCGGGAGGCATCAGAACAGTGGGGAGAGAATGGATAGTACTTTTGATATTTCAAAGTGACTAAGCAAGAAGCACGAGCCACAGAAGGACAATTAAATAAGTATGTAGCTAACATACATCTCTGGTTGAGCCACAAAGAGAAGAGAGTTAGGTCAGACAAACTATATAAAGGTGGCAGAAAGGAACTGTTTGGAAGTAACTTGATGCAGTGAATAAGGCATGGATTTGAGCTTGAAAGGTTTATCTTCAAACAAAACTTTAGGGTATGTGCAATAAGCATGAGGTTCTAATGTTGAAATCTATTTGAAGGGCGTTTGAAAACATCTGATGTTCATATTGCAGTTGTCAGCAAGGCTCTGAAGCTTTGATCCTGCACTTTTATCTTTACCTGTTCTTCACGGAGTTTCTAAGAGCACTCATTTTGCTAGTATACAGTTCCCTGCCTTCTTTCTTTCACTGGGTAGCTGACACATGCCCTTGTATTGAACCATTTTCTATTATTGGCTGAATAGGGTTTGGGAGATTTTTTTTAGCCACAAAGCACTGGCTCTTGTGTATGTTCATTGGTATGCAGACTACCCAAGCCTCGTATATCCTCCCTTTCCCCCCCCAACCCTTTTTTTTTAAATCCCCATTCTGGATTGTGTCACAGTTCAGCTAACACAGGTATTGCAAATTTGCTTCAGAATCATTAACAAATGCATGAAGCCAAATTATGCCAAATATATCACCACTGAAACTCATGTACAAATAACTGAAATTGTATATAAATAGTCCTGAATTCCCAGTGTTCCTAAATACTTGGGACGTTGTTTATTCGTTTGTTAATCTACATGTCTAATTAGATTATCTAGCTCCTTATACCTACAGCTCTGTTGGGGAATCGCTAGTTATATAGCTAAACACAAAAATCTGCCATCATTTCCATTATATTTAGAACACTATATTCCACTTGTTACACTAAGTGATACATCAGAACTAAATCCTGCCTTATGAATTTTCATTTCAGGGCATTTCCCTTTCCACCTTTTCCCTTCCCTAAAATACAGCTAAGGAAACAGATACATTTAATTTTTTTCCAAGTTTTAGAACAATTGGAAAATTAGAGACAAGTGAATGCTTCAGACTCGGGGGGGGGGGAACCCTTAAAATTCTTGTGAGTTCTTTGTTTATTTTATGCATGTAGGTTTCTTCCTGTTTATATTTAAGCAGGAAGACTTTTTTTATGATATCTAATGTCTTTGCAATACTGCATCAGATCAAAAATTTTTTACATATAGAACAGAAGCTCATTTCATATTTTAACTATTGTCTAGGCAGCATTTGTTATCATTTTCTCACCCCAATCAGCAACAGAAATACCACAATGTTATAAAACTATAAAGCAGTAATTCACAGTTTGCAAAGACTAAAATTTCTTCACTAATTTTTCAAGCAATTACTCTTAGCAGACTACATCCGGCTTCTTTAAGTCCAGAAACTGCAGCCACCCCCTTTGCAAGAAAACAATTCTGGACTAATTTTAGCAAGCCTGCAACAGTGTTGATGCTAAAATGTGTTTGGATTGTTCACATAAACCTTTCCAAAAAAACACTGAAAGGCTCTGCAGCCTTGCTTCTCAGCTCTTTCACTGAAGTGCAAACAACTTTGCAGAAATCTCCCTTCTACTACAGGAGGCAAGACATGGGGCATTCTGTCCCGGTGAGAAGAATTACAGATGCAGTAACTAGTAACTGTGGCACCATGAAGATCAGCTGCAGAAAGAGAAAACCTGGGTGCTGTAAAAGTTACTGCCCCAGAGCTGACAGCCAGGGAAGTCTAAGTCGAGAGAAATTAAAAGGGTTTCACAGTGTGTAATCTCTAACACGTTAGCACTTCCAGCTTCAGTAAATGCAAACTTGTGGAGTATATCCACCACAGTAGGGTGGTTTGGTTTGGTTTCTAAACAACTCCCCTGTTTCACATGATATTATGAAAGAACAAAGAGCTGTTATGTGTCTCCTAATGACAGGGCAAAAATCTGCATAAAGCCTAAAAAATTGCCCTCCCTTGATAAACAAGATCTCTTGATTAGCAGTCTGCTGTTAGCATTGTGAATAGTTTATTTCTACATTTTCCCTTTTTTTTATGACAGGAAGTCACAGGAAAGGAAAGCAAGTTCCTAAAAAGAGATGCAGGAGATGTTATTAAAAATTCTGGCAGGTGAGTCTGATGTCCAAGTTGAAAAAAAAATTAACAGAAGATTTTGTTGAAAGATACATAACTAATCATGTTTGCCACTTACAGCAAAAGCAGACAGCCTTCACCAATAGCAGGAACGACTCTGAAATCATCATACTAGGAAGCATTCAAGGGTTTAATGGTGTCAAGAAGCTATGGAGACTGTCATATGAGAAACTGATCCGATAGTACATGATAGACATTTGATTTAACTACTCCATCTACTGGCAAATAATTATGGCTAGTGTGTGGAGATATAGGTGCTGCTTACATGGAGCTTTGTCTACAGAAAAGACTCAGAGGGATTTTTCTGATATTTGAAAAAGTAGCAAATGCGTTGTCATTACTGTCATTCTTTTCCACTGTTTCCATACACTGTGGTTTATATTAGCACCATGTCCCGTTTAAATGGCACAGTTCCCAGCTGAGTTTTACCTGAAGGGCATGAAGATTTTTTTTACTATAGTCCATAAACATGTGAGTTTTATTTGACCTGTATCATGATCTACTTTACTTTTATTTGTAGTCCATCCTGTTAATTCTTACTTCGATTACCTGGAAACATGTCAAGCCTCATGGCAGATTACACGAAGCTCCACCTAAACACTCTTCATCACAGGCATGCAGGAGTGTGTTTAGCCACAATGGCCTTACAAAGTACAGATTTTCTTTTCATTTCTCTTACAGGCTGTACATAGTAGCAGAGCTCTGACAGAATATATACTGAAGACCTGAGATCTACAAGACACAATCTGAACCCAGTAACTGGAAACATGACTGCCTGCCTTTCCTTCAAATTACAGTGTCCTAGTACTTCACTCTCCACAAAATGAGATGTCTTCTCTGGCAATCTCATCTTTCCCACCCCGAACATCAGGGCATTCATAATTTTGTATATAATGCTTGCAATCTCATAATCTTTCTGCTGGGCTTCTATATTTTAACGTAGTGCCTACTATAATGCCAGTCAGTCTATAATGCCACATGAAATTACTTATCCATTTAATCTTTTCTGCTTTTAATTTCTAAGAGTCCTTCACGATATTATTTCTTAAGTTTTCTACTATGCATTCAACACAACAGAACAGGCAATTTCCTCCACCCCTGTGGAGGAATAAAAGTCACGAACTAGACCAAAGCCTCTTCCACACCTCTGGCTAGCCTCCCAGGACAGTGCTCCCTTGGTGCAGAGGCCACAAAACATGCTGCCATGCTCCTGTCAGCAGGTCCAGAAAAGGTTTGTTAGAGCTAGGGGAGAAGGTTGTGGGAGAAGAGGGGAAGCAACAGCTGAAGCACCCTCGGCTGTGTCGGTCATTGGTTGTAAAGTAACCCATAGCCCACCCCAGGATGACTGCTGGAAATGTGGAACAGCTAGTCTAATGGGCTTCTACCACTTCTGGGAGCGTTTCGGCCTTTGCAGAAGCATGGCATCCAAGTATGAACAAGAATAATAGCATGAGCTTTTGTCTTCTGTACCATCTCTGGAGACAGTACTGTAAGTCCTGGAGATGCATCTTAGAAGACAGAATTAGACCTTATAAACACAAAATACACTTCTACACCCACTCACCACCATCTACACAGTTTCTTGTAGATTTGGTCCTTGAAATCAAAGTTCCTAGTTAAAACAATTTATTTTTTTGTAATCTCATTCACTGTCCATGTAGAATTGCAATTTTCCCTAATGCTATTTACTATGGATAAATACATCCTTGATTGCAATTTGGAATATACTCACCTCCAGGAGGGCAGTGGTGATAGGTTAGAGCAAGAAACACCAAATCAGTTACATGTTTTATTTCACAGCTATCCTCAACACAGATGAAAGACGTTGGTATGTAAGATTCAGCCAGTAGTAAGGGCAGGAACAGTAGCCTGACTGATTCCCTAAATCCTTCCAATTTAAGTAAAGCTGATGGCTGTCATGAGCACTGTTGGACAAAGGATAACTTCAACAATGATCAACCCACATGCTTCAGATAACCTTGTCAATTATTCTTTCATCACTATTTATAAGTTTCCAGTTTAAAATCTTTTACGTGATGATTCTAGAGGGTTTCGTATGCATGTCAAATCTCTAGTTTTACTTTACACCTACCAGGTGCAAGAGAAACTCTGAGTTATGCTTGGTTGCAGTGGTAACTACTGGTTTGTTTTATGTAATGAAAGGTTTCCCAATAAAAATCAGGATTTTTGTCAGGCAAGATTTAAAAAAAAAAAAAAAAAAGTAAGAGTGCTCCAAAGCATCTGGATTCTGCTGGGGCAGGGGGGGAGGGGGCCACACATTTTTTAAAAAAAAAAAAAAACAAAAACCACCACAACCAAAAACCTTTTCATTTTGACATTTCTGCATAGCTTTGAGATACAGACAGGGAAGGTGGTGAAGCTCTCCCTCTCCTCTCCTCACAGTATACAGAGCAGCAAGCTGTACATTTACACGGAAGCTTCAGCCCTGCACCTGAACTCTGCTTAGAGCATCATACTCATGCGCCAAGTGCAATGTTTAAACAAAACAATGATTTGTTCCTTTAGCAAAAGCTATTCAACAGGATAAGAAAAAGTATGTTGATTTTCAGTGAAGATTTAAATAGCAGCATATGTTCTCACTGTTTACTCTTCTGAAGAAGATTTTCACACTAGACTATAGACAGCTCAGACTCTGACCTCAGGAGCATCTCTCATGATTTCAGAAGGGATCTCTGAACTTTTTCTGTTTAAACAACTAAGAAGTCTAGCCCACATGTGGGGTGTTTCCCACTGCTATAAGACTACAGCTGAAAGCCTGTTCCACTGAAATCAACAGCAAAGTCTTAACACGAGTGGGACAAGAATTTCACTGAGTTTCACTGAATTGTGTCTACTACCTGCAGGCTCAGTAGTAATAATTATTAACTTAAAAAAAAATATACCCAGATCCTCTAAGTTAGGTACAGAGGAGAAAGATACCTAAGTCACTTTGGCATTTCAAAAAATATCATCTGTTCTTCTCATACCAGCGTACATTATAGACAACTTTTCCCTCTGACTTTTTAAAAAAACAAACAAACCACACACTTCCCCTCTCTGGCAATACATCAAATTTTAAGTGAAATTACAGAAATTGTTCAACGAAAGCATTGGCATTGTTACATGAATCAGATGAGAATTCACGGGTCAACATTTTTCCTAAATGTATAAATAGATAAACACTCTGAAGCCAGATTTGAACATAGGTTCAGTTCAGTGAAGAACGCACATGGCCTAGGTAGGTTTCTCTGTAAGATGTTATAGGATGTCCCTGGTCTCTGAGTCTGGACACAATCAATTCTTTCTGCAACTCTGCCTTTGAGATTTTGTAATTTCATGCTGATTCTTAATTCAGATTCAACCCCTTTTCAGTAGTCTTCTCTTCCTGTGGTGGCCTCTGAAAATAATACTGTTTAAAGCGACATCATTTCAGTTCACCAAATGCCTCCAAACAGTGGAAGTAATTGTCGGCAAATATCGTTGTTAATTAATTGGTAGAGGTGGGGGAAGAGGAAGAAGGATCTTGTTGAGATTTCTATCAGGCCCAGGAATACATCTCCTTTTCAACCTTTACTTGTTTTGTCAATATATCAGTGTCTAAAATGTGCAAGTCTCTAGCTTCCAGCCAGGGAAAAAACTGTTATGGGTAATATTCAATACAGCACCTTTGGGATTTTTTTAAAATTTTATCAAGAAATCCTTATGGATTCCTGACAATCCCCTACACTTGTGCATTATCTGTTTTTAATTAGCCCGTTGAACAGCACACAGAACTTTAGCTCCAAGAAAGGACCTTCATAAAAGTCAATAGCAACAGTTAAATACAAACTGTGCCATCCATACTATGCATACCTCTTTCATGATTACAAAATGAATTACTAGTAACATGTTAACATGCAATTGTCAGCTATTAACCTAGCTATATTGCAAGAATATCGTATATGGAAGAAAGAAATTAATCATCTTAAACGACTCCACTGCATACCAGATTGTTTGTACTGTCTCCTTACTCTTTTACCATAGTACAGTTGTAGCAACAGTATACCCTTTGTACCTTTTGGCCAATCTGCCTTTAAGTCAGGCCTGGGTTCCTACCAGTGTCAGTCTAAATGTGACAAATGCAGGAACAAAGACTGAAAAAAATGTGAAGGAAATAGGTCTGTGTGCACTCATAGAGCACTAACTACAATTACATCATTTGTTACGCATCTTATTAGTAACAGAGAATTTAATTTTGAATAGTGCTTTAAAAAAATTTCCCCCCGCCATGTTATTGCCATGCACATGGTAAAAGTAATGCTAGAGGTATACCTCAATTTGGTGTATCATTTACCTGACCGTTACTCTCATGGTCAGAGGCGAACAACCCTTTGAAGTTCCAATTTCATTGAAAGTCAAGAAAAAAAGCAGAATTCTAAAGGAAATAAAATTATTTCAGAATGAATAAAACACTCAAAATCTTAGATATGTTTGATGCCTTCTTTATTTTCACCTTGCAAGGGCTTAGGTGTGCACAGAGCTCTCTACAGGAGGTGCTGTGAATTTCAGCTAGTGCAAAACTACTTCTGGAGGCCAAAAAGAAAGGCTCCAGTTGTCTATTCTGCCCTCTCACATCCTACAAGATATAGGTTTCATCCAGTAGTTTCTACATTGTGATCAAACTTGAACAGCACGTCTTTCAGAAAGACAGTCAAGCTTTAAAGAATTCAGTAACACGTGCTAAAGGGAAGAAAAAATAAAAAGCACAAAATCAAAACAGAGCTGTTAAAGACCTCAGAACATGGAGTTCATTCCAGTACCCCCAAGGCAGCATTTACTTTTACCTGAGCAGCTCTGGGCTTATGCTTATCTAGCCGGATCTTAAATTCCCTGTGGGATGGTATTTCCACAATCTCCACTCCTTACTTTAGGAGACACGTAGACGGGCTCTGAACAAACAGCTGAACATGACCTGTATCAATGGCATCCAAAACTCATTCCTTTGGTATGGATCTACAAAGAACACGTCCTTAAAACGTTAAGGGCTTGAGAGCTACGTCTTTTGGTTTTAATTATTTGGACATCTTTAAAATATTTAATTGATGACATTTCTTATGAAAGGAGAGACTGAAGGTAGACTGGACAGAACTGTGCATTTTTCCCCCCCATTTTGCACAAAACTCTGGTGTATTACTTATTGTTGCAACTTAAAAATAACTATCACCTAAAAATTAGACAGTGTCCAGACAAACAGTTCTGGATTTCTCATAAGGCAGTTCAAAGCCGTCAGGATCTGAAATATCGTCATTCCACACTGATTTCTGAAGTGATTCCATGATACTGAAAATATACTGTACAAAAAAAACTATTTCCAGACAAAGCCATCATCTTGTACTATGAATTATTCAAATTTGTCCCAATATGCTTCATGCTATTTTGCACATATTTTAATCCCAGAAAGAAGGTAACAGTTAGTGGAGAGAAAACTGAGCTAGAATTCAGAAGGCGTGGGTTTCGGTCCTTGTGCCACTGTTGGCCACCAGAAGTATCTCAGATATGCCCACTACCATACCTCATTTCCCCATTGGCAATAGTAATGCTTCGGAAAGCAGAGCTTTCCAAACAGAGAGGAAAAGAAAAAAAGAAAAAACCGGCAGTTGTTTTGCCTTGAATACAGAATTTTTTCTTTCTGCCACTCAAGCAGACTCTGAACACACCTCCCCCTTCTCCCAGGTAATGGCTTTATCTATGAATTGCATCACTCAAACACTGAGATTCTTTTTTTTTTACTTCACTGCAGCCGCAGACAAGCGGGAACATTACAACTTTCAAAGGGAATGTTTGTATTTTAAGCTCAGCTGTACACTACAGTCTTTTTAGGTCAGATCACTTAGAACAGGACGGGTGTGTGCAGCGGGGGGAACAACAAACATTTTTTAACTGTCAGTTGGAACTGAAAGAAACAGCATGAAAAGAGGCAGCTTAGCTATTGGTTTTGAAGTGATGGCATTTGTCTGTGAGTGCATAGCCTACGAAAGGCGACAGGTTCTAAAATAATGGTACTGTAGCAGGCACTGAAATGTAAAACATATGTCATGCTTTTCCCTGCTCACAGTAAGGTTTAAAATATTTATAATGCCGCACCTTTCCCTGAAAGCTTTCTGCAGCTTTCCCAGGTTCACGGGTAGGTGAATCACCTCCCTAGAACTGCACTGCAACACTCACACGGATTCATTCCTCTGCACACAAAGAGGGGAGCAAATTTTAGGGTGCAAAGGCATGGCTACGCAGCAGCCCCCAAATTGCTATTTTGTCAGTATGCATTCATCCTAACACAATGTTTGCTTCTGCAACAGTCCTTTTTTTTGTAAAAAACCCTACTGTTTCATTTACAGCACAAGCTAAGGAACTGATAAGATTACTTCCTTATGCGAGAACAGAAATTTGTCAGGAAAATGTGACCTAGAGCTTTGAGTTAGGTGAAGGAACACAGTGTGCGTTTGTGTCTGTGCATGCATAGGAAGGACAAGGACAAGAAGAGTTACATGACATGCTTTGTTTTGTTTCTTCTTTAAAGTTCCTTAAGCATGCATTTGATAAGCATTAGAGAGGAAATGATTTTTTGAGAGTAAAACTAAAAGGGACATAATCTATTTTTTTATCTAAGGAATTAGAGGATCTTACGAAATCATCTGCTCACAAGAGACCTCAACCGGGGACAAACATGTCTCCCTAACCCCAAGCTGCAACAAACTAAAGGGTAGGCCTCTATTCACCATGTGTGCAAAAAGGTGCAGATTTCCAAATCAAAAAGTTGTTTAGCAGCTGATGTGGTAGAATTTAGGTATCAAAAAAACCCAGGAAGTCAATGAAACAGAGGCAGGTAGGAAGTATGTGCAGATTTTCATAGGAATACATGAAAAAATTCCTTTTGAAACAAAATGAAGCAAACCTAGTCAAATGTGTGCCATCCTGCTAAAGATCTGTCTGAAACCAATGTGTTTCAAACACATCAAGTCTTAAACTTTCAGAAAAAAAATCTGTCAAAGGCATTATTCTGGCACCTCTCATTTGTAGCACAGACCTTGCTTGACCTGGACTTAGAAGGTCCTGATGCCACAGTAAACTGTTGTAACATGCACAACTCAGCACCGTGCCTCCCAGTCATTGAAGGTGCAGTTTCATTCCTCAGAATGATACAGGAAACCCGATATTAAATTTTAATTAACCTGAAATGAACTTTAAAAAAAAAAAAATTCAGACTACATTCTATCTATAGTGTAAGAATCTAACCCACAAATTCAATCTGCACAAAGTGCATGCACCTCTTAAAGAGACATGTATTATAGATAGCCAAATGCATACGAGTTCTGCGTAGTCAAAAATGATGCAACTTTTTGAAAACTAGATTTATATTTTTTTACTTTAATTGGCCATCTCATTAAAGTTCACCTATGCAGTTCTTACACTCTTGTTTGCTTGGTCATTTGCATTATTCAAAAGTGCAGACTAGACCTTAAGGCAGACTTTCAGCTAACCCAAAGAAACTAAGTTTTAGTGTAAGATACAAAGCCTCGACCTTCATCAGTGATTTGGAGGATGCATGCATCTCACTGAGAATAAAGCACAAAGCACTGTTTCTGTGATTCCGAGTTCTGCTTTGCCTTCTTTTAGTAGCAAGGGAATTAGTAAAAATTGTACAGGTTTCTTCAGTGTGGCACTAAGCACCTGTGGATGTTCTTGCATTTAGTTAGAAATGTGGTATTAAAAGTACGATCAGATTTATGACTACGAGGAACTTCCCAATTAATTTAAAAGACATTTTAGCTGAGTAAATCATGTCACATCTCATATGATTTTGCAGCTCTGTAGATGGCACAGTACTTCCTCAACAGGCTAGAGAACACAGCTGAAATAGAGTTTTCTGGTGCCATAGTGGTCCAGGAGTAGACCTGGCCATGTGACCACTTTGGTTCCTAGCCAGCAAATCTCAGCAACAGGCAGATTTTCCCCTTCACTTCCTTGCTGCCTGCAATTAGAGGAAGAAATAGTACTTCCATGCTCTGAGATGCCAAGCAAACAGCCAAAATAGGAATAAGATGACAGAACATAAGTGCGTCCCAGCATCTGTACTTAGGAACACTGTACTAACAGGAGGAGGGAAAAAGCTCTAGGTGAAGACTGGATTGGACTCTATGCATTAGACTCAGAGATAAATGACCGATATTAACACAGATATTAAAAGCACATTGTACCTTCCTGTCTGAAAGCCATTGGAAAGGAGCCCTGAGCAATTCCTCTTTAATTCTGTGTTGCCAGCTAATGTCAAGGGGGTTAGCTCATCAGGTTTCATGAGCAAATGTAGGATTTCATACACGTAAGGAAAACTGCATACAAAATGTAATCATTTCCAAAAGACAATGCACAATAAGGCAGAAAATTATGAACACAGTATCTTGGTGTAGGCTTCTGTGTACGATGAACAAGAAAAAATTAAGCCCCTCCCTTGGCAAAGCAAATTATATGCAACAGACCACTAATTAGGTATGGTTTAGTTTCTCACTGGTTTGCAGGTGTTAGCCTGTAAAAAAAGGTAACACCTTCCTCTTAAAATGTTCTTGATTTAAAGAAGGGAAAGGAATAGTGTTATTGCTGTTGCTCCCCTACACAAGAGAAAAGGGGGGAAGAAAGTTAGGCAATTTACAACACATTTTAAACTTATTCATTGTACAAGCATAATTCAATACTGTTCTTGTCTGTAAGTTTCCAGTGTACACAAGTCTGGGGCCATGAACTGAAATTTCACACTGCATATACTTTTGTGCAAAATTCTGACCATTGAGACAGGTATGGAAACTTGAGCAGCAAGGATATACGAAAACACCTGACAGACATTTAAACATGTAAGAAATAATCACTGAATTTTCTTCATCTGCTCATATATCACTTCTGCCTAAATTCTACCAGATTGGAAGTTAGAAAAAGAATTCCAATAAAATTCATAAGTCCTACTGAATCCAATGTTAAGACTCTTCCCAACTTCCATAGAAAACAATACCTTATAGTAATTCTGATTTTTTAATCATAACACATTTTTATGCACCACTTTTTCTTGGGCTCCGGCATTTGCAAAATTACTAAAATATTGCCAGAAAAGTGTATTCAAAGATGAGCTGGGACAGATTCTGTTGAGTATTTTTCACAGTCAAGATTTCACGTGATTTTTAGCCCAGTGCAACTCACTTAAGTTTGTATTAAACTTAGCCGAGCATCTAAAATTTAATGTGTTAGAACCACGCTCATGGAAATCTGCTATCTTATGTGATGCTAATCATCTTCAGAGAGCAATAGCCAATTCCATACTCAGACACAGGCTATCAGCAGCCTCTAGTTTTCTAATTAAAAAAAAAAACCCACAAACTTTTCCCTTTTTTCCTCATCCCAATATGCTCCTCGCTTTTTTATGTTCTTCCACACATCACTTGTATGGACACCCATTCCTTTGTTTTAAGTTATACTTTGCTTCAGCTAAGAATCAAGTATCTGAAGATCTTTTTAAGTGTCTGGTTCTCTAATAATATTTACTAAACCATTTCCTTCTCTCTACAGTGAATTGCTTCTGGTGCATGGTAGCAACTTGGACAGCAGGCTATGCAGACGAATTTTTGTAGATAATTAGCTGAGTGGATATCAGCAGAAGTGGGTCATACTGTACTTGTTCACAGATGGTTCAATAGAATGGATTTCAGCACATGCACTTCTCTAAATGCATAACGTTTTGAAAATGAAAAAAAGAGATATTTTAAAAGGTTTAGGAAAGGTTACAGAATGTATGCTTTTAGTGTAGGTAGATAATAGGTAGACAAAGCATTTCACGTATGCAGTGAATGCACTGCATTGTGTATCAGTAGACAAAAAAGCGTACTTTTAGAAAGAAGACACTCCTCAAGCAAAAGAGAGTGTAACTGCTGCAGATACAGACTTACGCTGTCTTACAGTTGTCAACGAAGTATGACCAAAATCGTCATTTATCTATGCACATGCATATTATGGCTACAAATACTACTTATTTCATGATAGCACCATGATTAGGCACGCACCCATGGGGTGCAGGCTTGGCTTTGCAGCTCGAAAGTGCATCCAGTACCATGTCCTACTGCAGCACGACTGTGTCACCAGCCAACCCATTGAAGTCCAACAACAACAAAGAGTCACTACAGATTCATTATAAACTCAAAAGCAGGGCTCTTCAGTTTCCTAGGATAGCTCCACATGTGGATAAAACATGCTGCAAAGCCCAGTGACAAACAGCAGAAAGATACTAAGAGACAAGATACAAATAACCAAGCCGCTAAATCCTTCAATAATTACAGCCAGTCTTTAGAACCACCAAAGGAAAGTCAAGGACTCTGCAACACTTTGGAGTCCAATCTCATTAGCAACTTGTTACGTTTCTCCACAATCGTGGTTACACAGGGGCATTAAAAGATGGAGAAATCTTTTGTGGCATTTGTTGTGGAAACATAGCAAACCTATTACTTTTGTCCTAGCAACAAGCAGCTGACATAAAATTATCATACACTCAACAAGATTTACTTCCAGATCATGAGAGATACCTGTAAACTTCAGCCTAACTGTGCCCTCAGAGTATTGTAGTGGTCACTGACATTGTTCATTCTGCAGTTTTCCTGTTTCAAAGCTCAGACTGTTTTGAAGGCTGTCTGCAGAGCAGATGCTGTAGACAGAAATTAGTATTATTGTATTTTTCTGTTAACAATGCAAACCAAAACATGCAACTGACCAAATTCCCTATCATAATGAGAATATGATAAATAAAATGTTAGTGTTTCAGATATTAAATCACTTTTTGCCCTAAAAGATACACTTCTAACACTAGTTTGTTACAAAGAAAGGAAGGTTGGAACACTGTACTTGCTTTATATTTGTGTGCACACCCTAACACAACAGGATTCTCTTGCCTGATGGTGGCTCTCAGTTTTGATATAATTATCAAAAAAGTACTCAAAAAAAAAAGTGTAGATATACAAGATGCTGAATATAATTTCCTTATACTATATTATCACTTACAGAACACCATACAAGTAGTGAACACATTCATAGAGATTAGATTTTGTCCAATATGAATGAAAAAAGGTGGTCCAACTATTCAAGCAAATAATCAACAAATAACTTAGTTATCTGTACAAACTGCCATAAAGTCCTTAGTCATTATGTTTAGTTATTTGTTCACCTTACCTTTCCTGGTTAAAAGACCTCGCTACATGATAGCTACCTTTGCATCCTGTACGGAACTTCAGCCTAGATAATCTCTTATCAGATGAACTTTCTGTTGTAGAGCAATACATTTTTTTCAGGTACACGTACTGTCAAAATTTAGTGTGTAAGCTAGGACTGAGTACTCCCCAGTCAGATATTATGAAGTTAAAACTTTATTGTTTAACATTTCACTGTTCCTACACCAAAGCCCTACCATAATTTCACCCTTTCCGACACGACTTTTAAAAGACAAAAGATTAAAACACATGGGGCAGGAGAGGGGAGGAAGTATGCCTTGCAGATCAGCAATTTCAATTCCAGGACAACGAGACTGAGCCTTAGAGCTGCACACAGGCAGAGTGAAACATTTAAAAATCTATAAACCAGTGATTTAACAAACCACTAACTAAAAGGAGGCATCTGATTATATACAATTGCCAAGCAGATGCCAAGAATGCTATTATGGTTTCCAATCATTTACTGCCTACACTTCGCTCCAAAAGTCATTCCTCCTTTTTTATGTTCTCCTAGAAGCTCCAAGGTCTAGCCAGCATGGAGCCTGGGAAAAAAATCTGAGGAAGGGGAAGGAGGAGGAGGGAGGGGAAAAAACCAAACCAAACCAGAAAAACCCACCACACCCAACTCATCATCTATTTCCAGCAGTCTTCATTTTTACAGTTCAAGAAACAAGATATTTTCGCAACTTAAAGAACCAGCACCTAAACCAGAAAGGATTGGTTCAAGAAAGCAGGAATTAAACAAAAATAATTTGTCAGTTAAATTTGAAAAGGGAAGGCAGGGACTTAACAAAAAAGTAACAGGCTTACAATCCCTTGGAATAATATGACTATTGACCTTACTAATAATGCTTAAAATTCACCAGTCACTCATTTATACAAATGTTAGGAGAACACAGATAAGAATGCAAGATTTAAATAAAATCAGCTTTCAGTGAAACATCAATCCATAATCACCTGTAATTGTTTCAAATATTACACTCTAAATTGTTTTAGACATGGCTAAGATGCAATAAGGCTGACAGTTTGCAAAACAAATTATCAGTGTATACAATAGGCCGGGAAGTTGTGATTTGCAGTATAAAATATACATGAAAGCAGGAAGAGCTCAATCATACACCATTACATCATTCACAACATTTTTCTGCATTTTGTGTCATGGTGTATATCCAGTACAGGACCCTGCATAATGATATACAGAGTACAACATTTTGAAGTTGCTATTCTGAATTGTGTGTCGGTGCACGATTTATATGTACTTGATAAATAGAAACACACATAGTAAGCCACAATCAGTACAAAGAAATGAATCATACACAATCACCTCATACGTTCAATACTAATGTCCAGGCAACCCACTGAAACTCAAGAGAGACACAACCCCCAGCAGTGAGATTCAGTCATGTTCCACATGGAAGCTGGGAGACAGTTCCTCGCTTGCTGTGCTCTGTTGAACTTCTTGCCCTACTGTCCCTCACCAGCTATTCTCCATTTTATGTGATAGTCTCCTACATCCATTTGCATTTCAGGAACTCCCCAGCAGGGCAATAGTGGCATAATTTGCTCATAGTACCTTTATTCAAAACCAGGACTTCCCTCCCCTGATTTTGTGAAACTATATTTCAAACAAGCTGGTATCTGAGGGCAAACACAGTATGTTACACCTCACAGAAAAGTAACTCTCTGCAGTCGTGTTCTCATTCTGTTCGGAAAAGTAAGTCCTTCATGGACTGCTCTTTCCTAAGCAGTCATTTCAGCTTAATTTTCAAAAGGCATTGACCAAAATTCTACCTGAATTGGGCTATTCCACTCACTGTGCATAAAACAATACCATAGGATGTTGCACATCTTCTTTTAGAAAACATCTAGGTGGTTTGTTCAAACAATCTCCCTGGACAGTCATTCAGGCTTTAGTGAATGTATTTCATCTTACACCAAACACTTTAGGAATAAAGGCACGTGTCATTTGCAGTTTAATCCTGATTTATCTCACTTTGAGTTCCATGTATTGCAGCCTTTCACACTTCATCTTGGCCGCTAAATAACAGGAAACATATACAACTAGATGTAAAGTGCCAACTTTTTTAACACTATCCCTCATCGTCCCAAAGGCAGGGGCAGAGCAGTGTCCTTCTTTCAGTTCTATTCCTTTATGCAAGATGAATGGAACATATTATTAAGTTAAAGAGAATAAACAGAGGACCTGATTAAAAAAACCAAAAAATTATTTCTGGCTTGCATGATGCACAAAATCAACTCACCATTGCTTAAAAGTTAACAAGTCAAGCAGTGGAAACAAATTTTACATAAAAGCATTTCATAGTCTTAGAGGCAGTAACATCTGACAGACAATAAAGAGATTCAGTCCAAGCTGGCCAGGATTATTCAGATCTCAGAGGCACAGGTCAGAAACAAATTTCCTCTACGTTATGAGATGCTTTAAAGCAGTGCAGGAATTATGCCAAGGGAAGGGAGAGGTGGGAGGAAGATTATCTCAGTTTGTGTTCACAGACAAATAGGAGAGAACTGTAGTTATTCCAAAGAGGCTCTGTAAAAGCATGCAGAAGTATTCTACTTTTTCATGAATAGTCTTCACTCCCCTGTGTCTGTCCTACACGGAGCACACAGGTTATAGGAAACAGCAATGCTTAGGGCACACAGGCTGCTGGCTGCTGCTGCTCCGTGAAGATGCCGTTCAACACGCACAACTGCATACATGCTTTCTCATTTAATGCTTGCCTGTTCTTTCAGTTCTGCTCCTGTGGTCTCTTGCTGAGTGATGTTGATCTTTGTATCTTGACTACCTGGAGTGAATTCCATTGCAAATAACCTATTCTCCTGTTGCTTAATGCAATGCCAAGAAAAATGCCAGCACTTGATTTCCCACTGTTCTCAGCTGCTGTTCTGGGGAGCAATATGAGTAAACCAGCCCACTTCCCGAAGGATAAGCACACCACTTGGCAGATTTTTCTGAGGCTTTATGGATCCACTGAAGTAAAGGGCGATGGGGAAGGAGAGGGAGTATGGGAAAAGAAGAATAATGGAATAGTATACATTTTACAGCTTTTTATCTTTTAAGAGCAGTAGAAAGTATCATGTCTTGAACTGACCCACTATATGAAAGGCTATTATATTTCATCCAGTCATCCCGGCTACTTGCTCGGTTGTTTTGTTAAAGCTTACCTTCCAATTTTGACTCAAGAATCCATCGGTTCTCATGGTATTCTGTTCAAATGGTTAGTTACATTATCTGAATGACAGATAAGGTAAGGATGGATGTCTACAGTCAATGTACACAAACTAGTTCTAACACAGACCTGGGCAGCACAGAACTCAATATGTATTAGCCACTATTTCTGCAGCATCTTGAACAGTTTTCACAATTCATAATGAACTACAGGTTGCCTCTACATTCTATTAACCACCAGTTACAGCACAGATATAGCCAGGCACCTACCTATCCCAGAGGCATAGAGGAAGAATTGCTAATTGCTGAACTACAGGAAACATCAAAAAATAAATGTCACCTGCCGCCCACCACATCCACAGAAATGCTACTCAGTGATAGCAATCCATTTAGGGAATTTCTTTTAGTAACTTCTTTCCCTGATGTTCTTGTATTAGCTACTCCAGGAATGGTCTGCTACACTCGATGCAAATTCACTACACAAAGATGCTGAATGCAAGTTTGTTCAAAATTAACTAATTGATGACGGAAATTAAATTTCAAGGCCTCAATTTAAATACATGAAATTACATGCAAAACTATTATAGTTAGGTGACTTGGAAAAAAACCCAAAACTTTAAATTATGGAAAATGTCTGAAAAAGCTTGCCTTCACACATAGGGATGACACACACAGAAGACAGGTGTAAATGAATCCATATATATATGCACATGAGACAGAAAAACAGAGAAATAATTACCTGCCTTGCTAATAACTAACCACTTGCCACTTTTAATGACGCTGCTGATGATTATTTTGGAACTCACTAACTGTGAGGGCCTGATTGGTGCCTGTGAGGGCCTGACTGGTACTTGTCAAGGACTAATATACCAAACAAAGGAGGTGATAATGGGAACTGCACCTTTAGCCTGACCACAAAACTGGTTAGGACTCCTTAGGAACTGCTGAAATCAACAAGTAAGAAGAAAGCA
>JAVKLA010012330.1:0-36235 GCA_034782735.1 Sagittarius serpentarius
AGCCGGGACAGCTGACCCAAACTGGCCAAAGGGGTATTCCATACCATGGGATGTCATGCCCAGTATATAAACTGGGGAGAGTAGGCCTGGGGGGGCATCGCTGCTCAGGGACTAACTGGGCATCACTTGGCAAGTGGTAAGCAATTGCATTGTGCATCACTTGTTTTGTGTATTTCAATCCTATTATTATTATTATTGTCATTTTATTATCGTTATTACTGTCATTATTATTTTCTTCCTTTCTGTCTTATTAAACTGTTCTTATCTCAACCCACAAATTTTATTTTCACCCCCCAATTCTGTCCCCCATCCCACTGGGTGTGGGGGTAGTGGGCGAGCAGCTGTGTGGTGCTTCGTTGCCAGTTGGGGTTAAACAGCGACACAATCCTATGGAGTATTACAGCAGTTAAGTGCCTGAGAGCTGTGAATTACAGCAGTCCAAACAGGAGGAAATGAAGGCAGCAGCAGTAATTTTCACAGTGGATTGATCAAGAGTGTTGTATGTCGGCAATATCACGGAGGTGGTAGAGCTGAAAGGATTTATATGCCTTGGAGATGTGGGAGGCAAGAGAGTACCAAATCTGTAACACCTCTGTTCTGACAGGCTGAATATGAGATTGGGATCTAGGAGAAAAGAAAGGGGGTAAGAGGAAGGCTTATGCTCACAGGACCTTTTTCATTCTTGCACTAAATATATTTTCAATACACTAAGTTGAAGACGCATGTTATTAAGGAGTGTAAACGGAGGAGTAAGTAACTACAGGATGAAGTATTTCCCCAAGAAACATTTTTAAAAGTCATGGTATGGATAGCTACTGGCTGGACTCCTCCTGCCAGTCATGTTTTCTGTAGCTTACGTCCTTTAGTCTGTTTGTACACTGTCTAGACTGCAAAACTGTCAGAGAAAAAGAAAGTTTCTTCTGTCCTGTTGACACTACCAATAAAGTAATAAATGGTCAGAATGCAGACATTCTCTTAGGAGAAGGAAAAAGGGGGACCTAGAGAAATGTTATGGAGAACAGTTAAAAAAAGTTGATGCATCTATGTGATGCTCAAACAGACAGACTAGTACATGAGGAGAATAAATATTGGAAACTGGTAGACACCAAAGGGTGTGAGAAGATTAAGAAAGAAAATTAGGCAGTGTTGTAAGTGCAGAAATAACCTTCTATTTGCATATGGGAAGAGGGGCTGATCTCAGAGAAAAGAAAATAAAGGGAACCACTGTGTAATTAAGGATCATTAACCTCACCTAGATGTACGCTTTAATCCTACAACACGTGCAGGTTTGAATGGAGAAAAAAATGCTGGCAGTATGCTTAAATGGGAGGGAACAGAAACATACTTTTCAGCACTACACTGAAGAAGGAGAGACTTTAGATCTTACAGAAAGCAAACATTTGGCAGATCCTCAGCTGGTTCCATTCACTTCAGTGGAATGATGACAACTCACAGCAATGGACAGTATGTCTCCATATTTTACAGGCATGAAACAGTGTTACCAATAAATGAATAGTAAACAAGATTATAGAGAATTATATCAGCTCCTAAAGCCCAGATTGTTTTAAACACCAAGCCATTTTAAAAGTCCTACCTTTTAATTTTTTTTTATTTCCACTGCTTCAAAATCCTGAAGCATATATTTAATTGTCACCCTACCGTTTCAGCAGGTTAAAATAAAGTTCCTGTCTATAGATTTAGCTTTCTTTACTTTCCTTCCTAGACATTATTTCCTGTTCTATAACACCTGAATATATTTTGAGAAGCAGAGCAAATATTTTATATTATATGAAAAATGGGAGAAATGACTTGTGCACACAAAACCACATCAGAAAATACAATCTTATTAACTGTGCAGATCAAAAATTCAGGACCTATATAAAGACCATTTCTAGGATTTAGAGTATGCAGCCTTAAAGCTGACTGCTTTGCAATGCTGAATTTTGCATGTGGGTGACCAGAATTAATTTTATGGCTTTCAGATTGACAGAACAGAAGTGGACTACAATTGGAAAGAGCAGGCAGTCTGGCCAAATAACTCATGACAGTGGTCATCTCTGATAGCAATTAAATGAGTCTAAAAAATATTAAATAAATTTTTCATGGCTTAAAAATTGCTCTCATACCACATATTTTGTCAAATTTACTCCATTTGATTTCAGCTAACAAAGATACAGCTTTCATAGCTCATAAAATCTGTTTGGGGGACTCTTAACGTCAGAGTGTAAGACAGTTTTTAACTTTGTGCATAAAAAGTGTGTTCAATTCTTCCAGTTGTACGGATATCTTGAAAAGCAAGTTCATTGCCAGCAGTCAGATTTAAAGAAAATCTGAACGTAGGGTAAATAAAAGCATACTCCACTACTCCAAAATATTCATCATCAAAATGTAAGACAGGACGAAATAGACCGATACAGAGATAGGGCAACCACCAGGAAACTGAAAGGAAATGCTTCAGCAATAGAGTTACACTGCTGGTGAATGGTGTAAGCACAGTTCTGTCCTGCAGACATCATCAACACAAAATCCAACACCCTTCCAGTTAAAGGATTGAAGGAGAGCAGGCCTGTTGGAGGCGGTAGGGCAATGCCTGACGGCAGAGCCTTACCAGATGAGTGCTGCAATTCTGCATGCAGGCAACCCAAACTCCACCAGAACGGCTGACCACCAGTACCGTGGAAGTATCTGCTACACCAGACCTTCATGCCAGGTCTGTGGCCACAGGGAAGGAGAGGAGCAGCCTGTGTCGGTGGCATGCTTTCAGTAAAATGAGACTGTAGAAATACTGGCAGTGAAATTACCAGTAGTTGATACTCTTCAAGAGCCATTTGGGTGTAACTGTACCTGTGAGATTAGCACATGAGCTGCCAGAAACACACATCATCAGACATCTTCAATTCAGTGCCCTCACTTATAACTCTGGTTGGCAAGAAAATAGTATATAAAATAGAAACCAATGATCTTTAGCTAATAACTGCCTGAGGCAGTGCAGACAGTAATGCTGACACCAAACCTGAAGAGTTTTAATAAATACATTATTTCTCTGGATTTTTATCTACCTGTCTCAACATGCATGATCACTGCCCATCTCGCTGGTACGGCAGGTTTAATGTACAGAAACAGGAATGAAGCTTCAGATCTACTTGCTGAAGTCCTAAAGGCATGAGCCTTGACTTCAAGAACAGGAACTGTTTGCCTGAGGATTTAACAGCCTGTCCTTGAACAACAACTTGCACTGACACCACAGAAAGCCCCACTCCTCATCCTCAAACTGAGCCCCATCTGGAAAGCCGCAAACCAAAATAGCATCTGGAATTTAAGCTGAACATTCAACTGGCATTGATGCTCACTTTGCCAACCACCACAGTTACCACATACTCCCAAAAACAAAGAACAGCAAAATCCTTAGTCCTCATCCTTGCTTTGATGCAAAATGTCTCCTGTGCTAGTCAGCTCAACAGATGTGACTAATGTAAATCTTTCTGCATTCTTTTCACCTACTATAGCACGGAGACTACCACAGCTGAACAACTGACAGTAAGCACTCACAGACATGACCTTGCTAACCCCTCCTGCCGCAGATGCCAGTTCCCCGAGGTCACTCCAGAATTGTCATCAGTTTTCTAAAGGTGCTCATAACCGCTTCATTCAAGCCCCAGAAACACTCATTAATTAAATCTCAACAACCTTTAAAGTGACAGTACAGAACCCTAAATGCAAGCAGAGAAAGAGGGTGGACACCCTCTGTGTTCAACGACAGCATGTGGAACGTGATATTCACTGTAACCTCAAGTAACATTACATTTCTTAATTATGACAGGGCTTTTGGTTTTGGCCTTTCAAACAGTTATGAAATGGTTCAGCAAAAGTATTTTGTGCTTACCTGCCTTTTTTTTTTTTTTTTTTTTTGCTTGTGGGAGCCCCCATGAGTTGTATAGAAATTCCCAATAAACTACAAGGTAATAAACTACAAGGTTTTAAAATGAGGTTAAGACTAACATCATTTCACATATGAATCTCTCATAAAAAAATAAAAATCAGTATGATCTTTTAATAACGTATTGATTTTTTATAACATTCCATATCTTCCCTGAGACATATTTTACTTGATGAACGATTATGAGATTTCAGTTTTTTGCCTTCTCTGCTCTTCTGTGTATATAACTGATGACAATGAACAAACCTGCCAATAAAAATATTGACATATCTTTGATTTACTGCTTTCAGTTAGTCTATAGAAAGCAAGAAAGATGAAAATCACCGGAGGAGAAAACAGCAA
The DNA here is from genome assembly GCA_034782735.1 of Sagittarius serpentarius. Classification (NCBI taxonomy): domain Eukaryota; kingdom Metazoa; phylum Chordata; class Aves; order Accipitriformes; family Sagittariidae; genus Sagittarius; species Sagittarius serpentarius. The sequence continues at coordinate 4,280 of JAVKLA010012330.1, forward strand.
AATACATTACAGCATCATGCTTTCATTCTGAAAACCAAACATCTTCCAGCAAGCCAAGTGCACATCCAGGAAGAACTGGGCATTTCAGTCTGCACAGCATTCTGCAATTCCTGCTGTGATGCTAGCCAGAGCTTGAATTCACGCCTATTTAACCCAAAAGTTCCCAACATGCCTTCAGTTTTGTTGCTACGCCTCCCGCAAAACAGCACGAGCAACTAAATCCCATTGATGGCAGTGAGGATCAAGAAGCGTGGGGGGCAGGTCCAGTCTGGAAGGCACGTCCGTATCACTCAACATACCAATAGGATCCGGAGCATTACAAAATACAGTTGGTCATGTCTGAGTTCACAGCAAGCAGCAGCGCTGCTATTGCCTACTTATTACACGGTAAAGTAGTGGTTATAAAATGTGTTTTGGGAGCAGGAAGCTTAGGTTCCAGCACCAAAAATGTCTGCTAAAAGGACCATCTACTCTGTTAGTCTATTTGGTCTACATTGCCTTCCTTCTTATCATGCAAATATAACATCATTTATTTTTATTGCCTGTGTAAATGGGAAGAACAGAAATGAAAAGATAACATATTTCTGAGGAAGGAAAACTAATTTTCACAGTGACTAGCAAATATTTGCAGGACTAAAGCCTTATTTAATCATCAAAGTCAAGACCCCTACTTTCCAGTAAAAGCAGCTCCATCCATTCATTAATGCTGCTCACATACTCTGCTATAATTTTAGATTTTATAACATGCTAAAACCTTGCTATGTGCTGTTAAGAGTTTACGTACAAATCCATTTTTATTCATTAACTTTAGTAGGCTACAGAGCTCCAAATCTGACTACCTCTGCCAAGCAACAGCAGAGCACAAAAAATTCCCTATTCTGTGCTAATTGCACAAAGCGAGGAGTCATAGGTTTAATAATCTAGGGTATTTATCACAAAAATAAAGAAGTATTTTGTAGAGAACATGTTATTTTAATGATCTTGCACTGGAGCATGTTTTAACTCTTGGTGGCAGGATTAATTTTAGAATTATATTTAATAAGATGGTTTAGAAAGCACAACTCAAGGTACTGGCTATCTTGTTGCTTCGGTCATTTTCCCCATGAGAACGCCTCACTATGAACAATAAATAATATGACATTTATTGGCAGCATGTATTATGACATTAATCAGAAAATTCCATTTTTTGCTTAGATCAACATAATTACTATATTTATAAAGCTGTAATCTGATATACTATCTAACTGAGCCTAAGTGATCAAAATATATATCCTGAATGCAGAGTAGGTGTGTGACCCTAAAACAGAACACTAATGATAAAAAGATCTTTCAACTATACTGGTGTCTCTTATAGACAAATTACACGAGGATGCTACAAAGGAGAGAAAGAAGAACTGCAGAAGTGGATAAGCAACCTTGCACCCAGCTGCCCCTTCCTTTTAGCACACAGGTTTATGCAACTGGAATTTGAGTCAGATCAAGGAGATGATCTAGTAAAAGCTCATCATAAAAACTTCATTATTGGTGCAACACTAGATTTCAGCCAAGTCAGCTCCTGATGCAGCTGACCCCAGAGCAAATGGTAGAAGGGTGGCAGGGAAGTGCAGCCCAGGGAAAGCCTAAAAGCTCTTTCAGCAGTGGCATGGACTTAAGATAGGCTGAAACTGCACACTTGCACGTTTGTTGCAAACATTTTCCAAGCCCCAAAACCAGTCTGAGCTGCTAATTCCTGCCCACAAACCACAGTGCTCCAACCAGTACTCCTGGCTAGACCAATACAACTATTTATGGAGCCACATTGTGAACAAGATCACTCACACCAGAGCTTAATTCCTTCATTTAAAGGAACAGAAAACAGAACAAAAGCCAAGAAGCTTATTTGTCTTTAGTCAGATTATTTCAAAAACTCTTCTCCTAGTTCACTTCAGAGTCACACTAGTGAGGATCAATGAGCAGCCAGGGCAGAAATCTCTAAAACTGATTTTTCTGCCAGAGTAAAAGGGTTTGTTATTGCCCATTTATAGTAAACAAAGACCATGTGTGGGCTGCCTGAATTGCCACTTACAAATACACTTGTAAATTGCTGCACTCATCGGGTAAATGTGGTGGTTTAACATAGGGGAAAGGGTAGTATGGCAGGGCAACCGGAGGCCCGCTGTCACTGGAGAAGCAACTTTTGAGATACCATTATTGGCCCAAAGAGCCCTAGCAGAAGGTTACCTCAGAAAACGTACAGCTTAGCCAATGGCACTAATGTAGGTCAGATAACAGCAATATCATTATCATCATCCTGGTTTGTCTCATTTTGATCAGCACGGTGAGGTTCAACAGCACCACTTCAAGACAGGCTTTAGAGGACACATCAGCATAGGCAGGCAAATGTTTCTATCACTTTGCACCTCTAACGCTCTGAATCTGAATGCTCATTCAGTCTGCTGAATATTAACAAATATGAAATGCCTTCCAGTGTTCAGACACTGCTCATTTACATGCTGGAGCCTGACTGTCCTCCCGTGTCCTCCGACAGTTAGGATGACAGAAAAGATGAGCTTGAGTTGCCCCACAGGGAATATGTGAAAGGAGACAGAAAAAAAAAAAAAAAAAAATCCTTGAGTGTTCTGGAGTTTGGTAACAGTGGTCAGTCAGTAACATTTCTGTTTCCAGCTCCTTGCTCTGCAAGGTGGTGATTTCCCATTTTGTTGAAGGAGTCTGACAACAGTTAGAATCAGGGGGGTTTGGGGTTGGCTTTTTTGGTTTGTGGGCTTTGGGGTTTTTTTGGTGGTGGTGGTGGGTTGTCTGGGGGGTGCAGAAGGGTGGGTTTTGTGGGGCTTTTTTGGTTTGTTTTTGTCTTCTTAAGGCATTTGTATGTCCACTGAAGTCACAGAACTTTGCAAATCCCACAGGGCAATGATCTGCAGGTTGTGGCACCTGAATATCTTCATAAAGCTGGCCTTCACTGCCCTGGCCCCTTATGAATATCTGCTAATGTGCTTATATGCAAAATCACACTATTAATAACATCTTCTAATCAACAATGACCACCTTAGCTTGGCTGTCAGCAATATGGCCTGCACTACTTTCAGTTATTCCCTGTAAAATTTGTGTCCCTAAGTGTTAAAAAGAATAACCTCTCTCCTAAGGAAAGCATATATTTTCTGTAACTGGAGTCTTATAAATCATAGCCAATTTATATTTGGAAGTACGCAGATGAGGGCTCTCTTAGTTCATTTCTGCTTGTATGGAAAATTTAAAACATGGCCAAACTCACAGCTTGAATAATGTATTCATAGCACTTGAAAAAAATATTTTTGTATTTAGTTCATTGTAGACAAAAAATTAGCAAGGGATCTATATATCTCCTAATGATTGGTGCAGAAATGAAGCCTGACACAAAGTATAGAGACATTTTTCCCCTCCTTCCTTCTAAATCAATTTTTCATATACTTACCAGTTTTGTTTCCTAAGTCTCCACCACTACATGTCTACGTTTCTAGCTATTTTTGCTCTATACAAGTCTCATACTCACACAAATTAGAGGCTAGCAGACTACAGTGTGCAACAATAAGCAATCATCAGAAAGATCAAAAGGCACAGAACATGCAAAATCTTAACCTCAGTCGCATGACATGAAGCCAAATCTGTCTAGCAAAAAAGAAGCCTTTAGTACTTTATTTGGTCTGAAATACAAAACCCACCGAGTACACAATAAATGTGTGTAACTAAACTAGCAACTTCTTCAATTTAAGTTAGCTATGTATTTTACAACTATGACTCCGATGGCCCAGCTTTGAATATGTGGAGGTGGCAGAGCCATTCCCAAAAAGTTAGACATCACCTATGATCCATGATGTTTAAGCAACGGTATGCAGTCACCACTGCTCTAAAGTTAACACAAGCTGTTCTAATGACAGCTTTTAAACACTCTCAATATCCAAAACAGAGCTTACCATAAATTATTTCCTGGTGCCAAACTAGAAATCCTCATTAGTATTATGAGAATTACACTTATCATGCATACAATGAAAACTCTGTTCATTGAACGGCTAGTAAAATTTACCGGATATGTATTATCATGCCAACTAAGCCATATGTATCAATAATGAAAATAATTATATGTACACACCCTTTCACAAGCTACAGATCTTCAAATGAACATCTAGGTCATTAACTACACCATCTCAGAATTATGGGGCCAGAAGTACGTCTATCCCCTTTGCAGACCAGGATAGATGTCTGAATGAAACCGTGAGGTGTACCAGCCTTCCTTCCCCTGCGACCCATCCCTGTTCATACAGCCTCTGTGCACAACTTAACCCCAATTACGATAGCCATGAGACCAGCACGTTACATGCCTGCACGTCAGGATACAGAGCCAGATGGTGCATTACGCACACGTTTCATTTGACAACGTGATGGATGCACCTTCTATCAGATGGGGACCCAGGAGCAGACTGTCCTGCTGGGCTATACCCACTACGCAGCTGAGAAGTTGAGAAATGCCAAGTTACAGAAGTTTCCAGGCCAGAACAGTCCAGACCCAACTAACAGGGTCAAACCAAAGAGAAGGGGGAGAGAATAACCAATACTATAGCCACAAACCTGCAGCACCAGTGGATCACAGCCCAATACAGCTGATGCATTACAAACTCCATTTACTTTATTCATCAGTACCTTTTGCTGCATGAGTTGACGGCTTTTAAATAGCACGATCTAATACCCGACAAACCTTAAGCCTTTGCAAAATATACCACATAAGAAAAGGAACATTGTATGCGGGGGTAGCTCAAGCACATCTACAACCACATAATGTGGCTGTTTTATAGTATAACGTCTAAGGAAAGCACACTGTGTACTAGCAGCAAATTTTTAATTAGTAAAAGCAACAGATGTATTAAGTTCCAGGAAGGAAATGAGAAGGGCTGACAGGGTATAAATTGGCCACATCAGTGATACAGACGGAAGCATCCCTTTTTTCCTGATGAGGAATTCTCCCACAAACAGGACAGTGGAGTCCTACACTGTTCCTATACTTCTTGCACAGCAGAAGAAGTCAGAGCTGTTTTGAAGTGGGAGATGATGAAAACCAGATGGCTAGGTCCATTTGCTTGGCCCCAGAATTCTCTGAAGTCTTTTGTTTTCTCCTAGGAAAAGGAAATACTCTGTTCTGGGGCCTGGTTCTGAACATTTTGGATGTAGCCCCTTCAGTGATCAAAAAAGCTAACTGGAATGAATTTCAGCTTCAGTGATCAGAAGAGCGAGATGGTGCTGGCAAGTAGAGGCATTCTTCAGTATCTGCTCTGCGGAAACAAAAATTAAAAACATAGCAACTCCAAAAAGAAGTGTATGTCCAACTTAGTGTATGCAGAATTTGTACATCCATATGTTTAGGGAGGATTGAGCCTCTCTGAATATTCAGACAATGTGTCTCTAATACTAAATCACTTTATCACATGTGCTACTTTTAGATAATCCATTCCCTATTTCCTCATTACATTTTTCTCAAACTAATGGACAAGACCATTTGTAGCATGGTACTTAAAACTATAAACAGACCAGATATTCTTATTAAACCAAAAGGTTCCCTGCAGTTTTGTCACATCTATGTGCTAAATTTGTAGCTCTTTAATTTTCACTGTTGTGTAATGTTCCTCCATTTTCTGGAGAAACTAAAAAGACACATTAGAATAGGGAACTGCTGAATAATGAGATTCTGCATTCAATTGCTTCCATCTTTCATGCATACTATTGGTACCTGTCCATGATGCTCGTTAATCTCAGCTGCCTTTATTGGAGCTTTTCACCATCTGGCCAAAAAATAGCTTGGTTTTCCCAATCTCTGCCATGTCATTTTATCCCTAGCCCTAGTCCCATCCTTTCCTGTACCTCTGCAGAGAGTGGCAGCTCCACCTCACCAGCAGCTATACAGCAGACACACAGCAACAGTCTTTTCATTTAACTTTTTAAACAAACCCTTACAGAAACCTGGCTCCTGTTAAACTACGCAAAAGGGAATCACAGCAGCTAAAATTTCACATCAGAGCTATTGTATTTCAGCCACACAAGAGACACTAGAGAGCGTGCAGTAGAGAGATGGGGATATCTGGGCTACAGTGTGTGCTCTTTCTGCTTTGCACCACTGGTTTCCACTTCGCTTGTAAATACACCAGCATATTTTATTCTCAAGATCTTGTTCCACTGCACAGAATCAGAGCTTGTTTCCTAGTTTGTCCCGCCACATCATAACCTCTTCCTCCCCCACCCCCACCCCCCTTTCTCCTTTCCTAAGTGAAACTGTAGGTTTTGAAGGAACATTATAAAGATACAAAACTTCCAGACTGGTACAGAACAACTGAGTCTTTAGTCCAGGACCTTGTTCCTGGACAATGGCCAGTGCCAGAGCCTGAAGTGCAAGATGAAAAAACCCACAGTCAGTAACACTATTCTCTTCCCCTCTCCTTTCTTCTCCTCCACCATGAAGGATACAACATAAATATAATGGTTAAATACAGTAATAACCAAAGGTCAGGTGTTTATTCTTTTCCAGACTTTTCTGAATGAACTGTCCTTACTTGTGTTACGTGCATAAATGTCCAAGCTTTCTCCTAAGATGTTGAAGTATTCACCAAGACAAGTTATGGCTACAAATTTTCTACTCAGGAAGAATTTTATCTCATAATGTTTTAATTTATTCCTCTACTGTGTCCCTTTGTTCATTTTCTGGCCAAGATAAACAATACCAATCTTTCTCTTCTATTTCCCATTTCTCAAATGGGAAACACTTGACAGCAGTCACAGCTTGCGTTGAGCAGCTGGGCTAACAGATCTGCAGGCTCCCATCATTCAGCACTAAAAAAACCATGCCCCTGACTGAAGCTACGAAGCTAGCATTGGTCAGCACTGTAGAAAAGGGAAACCCCAGCCTCTGACAGTGTCCTAGAAATTGGTGGAGCAGTGCCAGTAAAGTTCTTTCTCCACTGATGATCTATGAATCCTTGATGTCCATCCATGCTTCTGTCCACAGGGATTGCAGTAAGGTCTCCTGAGCCTATGGGAACACTGGTAATGACTAATAACTAAACATTGCTAATGATCACTTACTCATGAAAGGTAAAAAGGCATGAAGTGAACTCTTAAAGGAGAGACCCCAATCAATGTGCCAGAGTCCTCCACCAAGAAGGAAGATGGAGCTGGTTGATCTAATTCCTTCAGATCTTTATTGTCATGGGAGCTGCCATCAACAGACACCGCTGTGGTATACCTCCACAACAACTTCTGACATTTACATTCACTTCACCATGAAGTATGGAACTTGCTTAACTGGCAGATGTTTCAAATTTGGAAATACACTATCTACCGTAACACTAGAAGCATTCTATGTGCAGATTTAAAGGTAGGATGCAATGGAGCAGGACTGAAACCAACTGATAGAAAGGCTAAAGAATATGAATTGACATTAGGGAATAATGGAAGAACACATGTGGCCTAAAGCAAGCATGGCACCTGTGCAGCTCAAACTAACTTCAGCAGAAAACCGATGGCGGGGGGAGGCATGCAGCTGGAGGAAACTCAATGTCTTAACTGCAAAAGTTAAAATTAAAAATCAGTATTTTTAAAAAGTCAGTTCCAAGGGAAAAAAAAAACACCACATGAATATACATGTCTGCTACCATCAAAGAACTAGACTTTTCAGAAAGAGGTGAAAACTAAGAATGAAAAAAGAGGAGAGCAATCTTAACAGGAAAAAAAACAGGAATGTAACATTTTAAAATGTGATTCTTCTTCTACGGTGTTAAAAAGACACTTCAGAATTTATCAAAGAAGCTGAAAGTAATGGGGTTTGGTGGGAAAGCACCTGCTGTACCACAAAGAAAGTGTAGTCCATCTGGCCCACCGCCTCTACACATGCACACTGAGAGAATGAGATAAGCCTGCACACTTTAGCAGTCAACAACTGCTGTGTTTTGCAGACGCAGTTTTTTGTGACAGGAAACAGAAACATGATCTCCACATAACCACCGTGCTCTGTGCTCCATTAAGATTCACAGCTCTCTCATCTGAGCTGCTTTCATGTCTGTAACCTAACGCTCCCGCAGCCCAGCCTGAACGTACATCTGGTAATGTCATGCACATTGCATGCACCAGGAGCACAGGTGGGATGATATAAAATGAGTGTGTTTTTAAGCGCGTGCGGAATGGATTGGAAGTATATCTAGAAATAATTTAACACAGTGACCATGTCAGTAGCAGCCGAAGCTCATGAACAGTGAACTGTCTTTAACAAGTCTTGGTAGAGCTGCTTTACCATTAACACACACTCATAAATAGCCTACATGGAAAAAAGAAACTGCTCCTTCTTCACAGCAGCTGAGCTAAACAGGATTGCCACAGAGCAGGGGATGCTTGCCAAGGACCTGATTATAATAATTATCTGCTAGGCTGTGCAATATGTTCAAAGAGATTTGTAAGCAAGGTAAAGAGATTTATAGAAAAAATCAACAACAACAAAAATTATACTTTGTGTTCTCATTGAGAGGCAGAACGTTCTTTGAAGTTACAATGTATTTTCCATCCACCAGAGAGGCAGTCTCTAAAGGCACTGTAAGATAGAACAGTAAGATCTACATTTATTTTCTCTCACTAGTGACAATTTAAAATGGTTTCTCTGTGTCTGAAAACTCTCCATAGGAACTGTAGTATTGTTTACTCACAAAAGATTGCCATTATCAGGAGAAAATATCAAGCAAATAAATGCATTGCTTCATACATTCACTACTACTACTGTACTTTGTAATATAAAACACAAGCTGACCAATTAAGGCAAGGAAGCGCCTAGAGCTTTCACCTAGTTGTGGCAGGAATGCACAATTACAGCTAATGGCAGTTGACTGTATCGTGACCACCTGAGGAACCTGAACATACACAAGTCTACAGGACCTGATGAGATGCATCCCAGAGTCCTGAGGGGACTGGCTGATGTAGTTGCCAGGCCACTCTCCATGATATTTGAAAAGTCATGGCAGTCAGGGGAAGTCCCTGGAGTACTGTGTCCAGCTCTGGAGTCCTCAATTCAAGAAAGATGCGGACTTGCTGGAGCGGGTCCAAAGGAGGGCTACAAAGATGATCAGAGGGCTGGAACACCTCTCCTACAAAGAAAGGCTGAAGGAATTGGGCTTGTTCAGCCGGGAGAAGAGAAGCCTCCGGGGAGACCTTATTGCGGCCTTCCAATGCTTACAGGGGGCCTATAAGAAAGATGGGGGAAAAACTTTTTAGCAAGGCCTGTAGCAATAGGACTAGGGGAAATGGCATTAAACTAAAAGAGGGCAGATTTACATTAGATATAAGGAAGAAATTTTTTACAATGAGGGTGGTGAAACACTGGCACAGGTTGCCCAGAGAGGTGGTAGAAGCCCCATCCCTGGGAACATCCAAGGCCAGGCTGGACGGGGCTCTGAGCAACCCGATCTAGTTGAAGGTGTCCCTGCTCACCACAGGGGGGTTGGACTTGATGACCGTTGATGGTCCCTTCCAGCCCAAGCCGTTCTATGATTCTATGATTCTATGAACTCCTGCAAACTATTTAAGCAGTCTCCAGCAAAATCAAAGGAGACAGATTCATTAGTTATGTTTAACTAATCCTTAAAAGACCCTTCACATCATCTCCTGGTTCTTCTGTCACTTGTCCAATGCCAACATCATGGTCTCATTTCCTGCAGCCTTCTCCCTTTCACCCACTCCTCCTCTGCAGGATTCGGCTTACTTCTCTGCGCTTGGCCACGCCGGTTAAAGAGTAAAGGTTTGCAACACTGGCTGCACAACTCCCAGTGACAACACTAGCATGCTGTACGCACACAGTCCTTCATGAACCCTCTGTCGAGTTTAAATCTGCTGAAGCACCACGTGTCGTATGTTACTGCAGTTAGAATGGACAACAACGGAGGCAAGTACTGAGAGCCAGTTCACCTGTTCTGTAACAAACTGAATTTACCTTTCTTCTAATTAGAAATAATGGTAAGAAAGCTCAGTTGTCCCACCCTAAAAGTAACAGTGGGATTTTTGGGTCACCAATGGTTCCCACCCCTCCTGTGTCACAGCAGGATCACAGCACACATGTCATACTATACTGGGCCTTGAAAGATATGACTAAAGAGTAGCTAGAAGAGTGGTTCCTTTTATATTCAGAATAAAATCTGGAATGAGAATAAAACTACAGAATGCAACAAAAATCAGGTTCTTTTCTCCAAGTTATTTTCTAACCTCTTATATAATTTCCTATACAATTATAAAAAGCTATTCTATATGGCAGTTCGAAAAGCTGGAACTGCAAACTGATCCTCTACTAAATCCTGTGGTATTTTACCTTCTCTTCTGTAAAAGAGTACTTACTTCATTTCCACTAAGTTCCATAGGCATCTTCTATAGGCCCTGCTTAAGAAGCTAGGGAATACATCAAGACCAGGAGCTGCTTAGTCATACTTTGCAGGACAGACCAAGACTTGAATTATTATGAATTATTATGATTAGTGATAATGAATACAAGCTATGAGAATATCAACCCATGGACTGAGCACTATGAAACACAATGCTGTGCAATTTCATAAGAAAAGCAGAAAAGGAACAAAGGGGAAACTCAGCACAAAACTCCCAGAAAATGAGATGATCAGAGAAATCCAGGTCTTCAGCCTTCAGAGAAAGCAACAGATACACATCATGAGTACCAAGTGGTACAGTCCTTTGTACTAAATTTGCTCTCAATACTAATACCATACTGGCTAAGGCGTCAGGCTTTTCACAGCCCACAATGCAAAGGTCTTTCTTTTCTGATCCTGTAAAGATCCACTTCCACCAAATTAGAGTAATTCACCCATTCATAAAAAATAATGTCAATTACCAAGACAATTTCAGAGCCAAAAAATACTCTTTCTGAAGTCATTATGGTTCCTCTATCTCAAACTACTAGCAGGAGAAAAAAAGAAAAAAAAGAAAAAAAAAAAGGAGGCCTCTCCATGAAAACAAGTTTAGTAACCTAAATTAATTACACTAGAAAGACAACTTTAAAGCAAAAGAATAGAGTAAATTGAACAAGTCAAAAGGGCAAATTCCATTCAAATGGTGTGTAAAGAACCGAAACAGTTAAAGGGAAGAAGAACAAGCTTTCATGTAAAGACACTGACACCAGCATTATGCATTGCTCTTGCTTGCCACAGCTTTTCCAGGAAGGTGTGCAGCTCCACACACACAGCAAAATCAAAAATCCCAAGAGCAACTTCAAGTTAATATTTGTTTTGTAAATACATGGCCACATGCCAATACCTTTTAAAGTATATAATATTCAAGAAGGCAAAGGAAGGATAGGCTGAGACCAAAGAAAGAACAGAAAAAAAGCTGTAGAAACTCTCCGAAGAAAAAAATAAACACACTGTCTAAAGCCATGAGACAGGATAGAAGAGAAATAGTTAGGGGTTTTTTTCAGCCACTTCTAAGAAAGAGCAGGAAAGAAGTTACAGAATTCCACTATAAAATTAATAGAAAAGTATAGTACAGAGATAAAAACGATAAAAACAACATGATGGCTTCTGTGCTGAAGATAAAAAAACATGGCAACATCGCTATAATTCCTACTGTTCTGCAGCACAAGGAATGCAGAATTTTAATAACACTATCCTGGTAGTATGCAAAGGCATTTGCAAAATGTATGTCAAATTCCAGTTCCCAGCGTAGGCAGAATTCTATATTACAGCACGAAATCCTGAGGGACTGATTTGAACTGACCATGACTGCACTCCAACACATTTTGAAACTAACCCCACTGTCACCACCTGTGTGTTCCAGACAAAAGAAAAGCCCTTTATGCAGGCCAGCATGCAGAAAAAGGTCTCTTTCTCAGCATTGTTTTCCTCCCCGCAAGTGTCTCCTTTCTGTCCTGCCATGTAATCTATAATATTTATAACGTGATGAAAAATAACTACTACTTGCTCTAGCTTCCCTCCAGTCTCAATGACTCCTTTAATTATAGGAGAAACAAATCTTCAGTGTTTCAAAATTCTTAAAACTATAATTTTTCACAAATAAACACTCTTCTACAATTTCTTGTTTATTATGGAATTAATAAAAATACAAAGCAAACTGTGCCATAGTGTATTTACCCTCCTTTAATAATCTTTCCCCTTGCAAAGAGTTCCACTTTTTTTTAATATGCTAGCAATAGACTGGGAAAGTTCAGAAAAATGATCATTAGCTTGATAATGTCATCACCTCAACATTTAAAGGAAAAGAGATGTAGACTCTGTGCCCTTATCAAGGCTCATTTCACACCTGGTATAGAAAATAACATCACTCCATGGTAATAGTATCAGTGATAAAATGTGAGCAAAGTCATGCTGGCACGTATTCATCTGATACCTGTGCCCAAATCAATCACGTCAAGATAACTTTCCCAAAGACAATGAAAATAAATTACTACTAAGTATTGACAATGTTTTTCAAAATAAATAAAGGGATAAATACAATTACGGGAAGCCTGGAATGATCAAGTGTTTTGGACTACAACTTCAGGAGAGCCCTCTGCTTCCAGGCAGCTGTGGGCAGGTGTGACTGCTGCTGTGGATGGTAATACTACAGAGAGCCTTGCCCACAGCTCGGGCTACCAGTGCCCAAATACTGAATGTTAACGGCGAGGGGGTGGAATGCATTTCAGGAATTAAGCAAGCTGTAGGATTCGTGCATGAAGTGTAAAAACTCCACTTCTAAAACTCAATTCTGTATTTATTTATTTATGGGCTTCCAGCAATAAAGCAAAGAGGGTGTGTCAATACTGACTGGGATAACTTCATGACTGAAGTGAGAAATGTCTCTTGCTGCAAAATACAGAGGTTCAAAGCCTCTTCGAGCAAGTAAAATTAGCACAGAACTCAACAGAAGAATTAAATCCTTAATGAATACCTGCTCATCATATAAGCGTGTCTGTCAGAGTAATCTCACCTTGAAAACAAACTCATTAATTCAAAAAGCAAGAATTACATGACAGCAAATGACACAATTCAAAAGATAAAGTGTAGAAAAGCACAGTCTTTAGTGAACAAATCCTGTGGTGAGTGTGTTTGCAGTATGTCTGTCTGCTTTACTTTACATGCAGCTCCTCTGCATTCTTTGAGGAATTAGCACTACGGATGATAACTCCAAGATCATCTGACTTCACCTATGGGCATATTGGCCATTGATAGACACTTTGGTAATCTTTAAAAGCTTCTCATCTTCACATGTGCTACCAAAGCACTTAGAAAAGTAAGCTGTTTCTGCTGGTTTGCAGATAACAAGCATCTACAGTTTTGAACTTTGAACCAGTGGAAATCAGAAAAACCTGCAGCGAGATACAACTTACTGCTTGCTTAGTGTCAAGACAAAGTTCTGCAGTGAAACAGCATTTTTCTACAACCCTTTAAAGTATGAATAGTACTAGATCCTCTCTATCGCATGCAAAAATGGCTCATCATGTAGACTTCATCTCTGTATGAAGCTGTAGCAGCTGTCTCACATTAACATACTTAAACAGATAAATACAGTTACAATATAGATGCAACATTACAAATGTTGAATTAATTTTAAGCTAGTATATAGTTGATATAAGCCCTTTTTTTTTGGTAAGCATCAGAATCCCATAAATCTCAGCTACTGTTGAGGTCTCAGTTCTTATTTTCTTTGGCTGGGTAGTATCTAAACAGATCTTTTCCCCCCTTTTTCAGGCTTTAATCACTCAGTAAAGTAACTATTATTATTTTGTCTATTGGGTTAACCTGTCCACAATTACATACTACTTTTATCAAATTTGAAAGGTCACATAGCAGTCATTTTGTGTGCGACCAGATAATGTCATGTGAACAACTGCATTTGGACCTTTTAATGTAAACTACTGTAATGAGAGTTTAAGAATTTTGTGGGAAACTCTCAGATATTTCCTTAACATACATTTGGTTCCCATAAAAGCCCCAAACTAACAGCACTTGCAAAATGAAAACCCTTCTCTCCTCTGACAGGACAAGTTCCCATTGATGTGTATCAGCACCAACCACAAAGAAACACACTTCTATCACAGAGGTTTCACTATCTGTACACTTTTGGACTTTTTTTTCCATGGCTGTTGAAAGGAGCAGCTTCTTTCACTGTGGTTTCTGTGACAAAGACAAATGAAGCAGCAGTAACCAGCCTGAGACATTCAGTCCCAGTCCTGAAGGCTAAGGAGTAAAGAGTAAGAATATTCGTTAGTAACATGCTACAAAGCTGTTCCTAACAACCTGGGTTTGTAGCATAAGGACAAATTCCTTATTTTTTTTCAGTTATGTCATATTCCCTTTTAAAACTCTTTTGAGAAGGGTCTTTGAAGCACACCATATTTGGCCCTCCATTTATTCAACTCCTCTATTTCCTTACCATCTGTAAGATAACCTCCCAATTCCTGAGGAAGCCAAATAAGAGACTTGACAAGAATTGCCTCCAAGTCTACACAGGAACTGCCAAGAAGCAGGACTCCTCCCAGCTGGGGATGTTACTGCCATAAACACCTCGCAGGGGTTACGGGGCTTGAGCTGAGCTGGTTTCAGAGCTCTTTTCAGAAAATCATAAAACATCCATTCTCTTCCTCTCCACAAAACCACTGGGGAAAAATTAAACATAATGGCTTATGTACTGCTAACATCCCCCTCTGCTATCAAACAGAAGAGCACTATTTCCTAGGTATCCAAGATGTGAGTAACATTCGCATGTGAGTGCTAGACAGACGGTTGAAGCCTTGCAATCCTAAGGTGGTGCTGGTGACAGAGAAGAGTACTTTAAAAACCCTACCACCTTTCAAGTATCACCCATATCAAATGTAATCTCACTACAGAACATTAGGCTACCTGTTTTGGTATTCATCTGAATTTATCATTCTTCCCAAACACCCAGAAGGTCAGAGCAGCTCAGAGGGTCCCATTCCTGCCACAGTTGGACTTAATCACAATGATCACAAGTTTTTTCACCTTCAGGCCTCACAATTTTGACTGAAAAGAGCAGATAGCTGAACACACCACGGCTTCAAATCCTGGAAAGGCTCCAACCAGGCTGAAAGGCAGCAAGGTAGTTGCTCAGTGGCCACAGTCACTCAGCACATCTCCTCTCAATTTGTTCTCCTTTGAGTAACTCTCCAGTAAATAACAGGTCAAATTCAAGGCTCCCATTCTTACCTTTAGACCTCTTCATTGCAAATGGCTTACCTGCAGGAGAAACTGTTTTTCTGAAGTGACAGAACCATCAGTTTCAAGTTACATGTTCAAACACTTTTTTCCCTGACGGACACAAAAATTTTGGAGATCATTTCCAGAAGGGATGAGGACAACAAACCTTAGCTTTATCAAAATGGAAGGCAAAACCCATTTCCTTAAACTACCTTTCTGGCAGTAACAACTAAAACAAAATCCCTCTCCCGCCCCGCCCCAAGTAAGTAGTATTTGGTCAGCACCATCAAAGAAAGGAGAAAGAAATTTATCTGTGCTCCCTTAGGCAAACAAGCACCATGGCCAAAGGCACCACTACTTTCTGAAAGAGACAGGCATGTAAGTCCTTCTCTTGAACAAAATTAAATTCCTTCCAGATGATTACAGAACTTCCCTTCTTCTCAGCAAAGCAACTAACACTGAAGCAGCCGTTCAGCAGAAAGAATCTACAGCTGTGGTTCAGTCAGGTCCCACATTGCAAGGACGTAGGCTCCCAGAAGCACTGGCAGATTCTGCAGAGTCTGGGGGACACCCAAGGATAACACAGGTACGTAAACAAGGTGAGGGAAAGGAAAGAACAGAATCACTGAAGGAGAATTACAGCCAAAGAAAGAATTACTGTTATTTGGGACCTAAAGAAAAGATGTTGCTGACATCCATTATAGGAAGAAGGAGATCTGACACAATGTTGAGGAGGTGGAGAATTCTCACATTTTCGACACTATTTATCCTACTCTGTCTACCTATGAAGTTCACGTATTCTTACTGACAGACACAAAAAAAAAGCCTTCTTTTTCAAAACCACATTGAACATAGTTGATGAGATCTTCAAGCTTATTAAGATGTTACTTCACTACACAGAAGGTCAGAAGCGCATCTTTTCATTATGGCCATTTCAACAAGCTAAGCATTTATGTAACTACTAAATGAAAATCTCACAAGGATGTATTATGAAAACAGTATTTTATAGTATCATTCAACATGCTTAAGAAAAATGGATTTTTTTTCTTATACTAACAAAAAACCAGTACATTGACCAGTTTTACAAATTAGACTTAATGTGCTCCTTCTCCAGTCATTGTTACCAGCAGTGCCTCATTTTACACTTTTAGTAACTTCTTTGTGTATGTATGTCATCTGGCAGTGCCAAGCTTCCAGTCCAAGGGTCTGAATAAGGAGGTGGCACCAAAGCTCTGTCATGCTGCATAAAGACTTTCTACTCCCACGAAGAAGCAGGTCAGCTACACTGGCTGCTTTTGTCCCAGAAGATAATGCATGCACAATTCCTTCCTTACTGTAACTGCATCAGCCACGCATCTACTGCCAGTGTGGAAAAAATACTCTTTATGGTTTATTTCAAGTTCTGCCCTGTGGAGTTTTCTTCCCCCAAAGAAATACATGTTTTCTTTTGTCATGTAGCCTCAAGAACAAAGTTGCTTGTGAAAACAAGTCTACTCGCACCTACTCATCTACACATTTACCCAACTTCTACAGTCAGAGCTGAGGATAAGCAGCTGTGGAAACAGTCATCACCCGGTGTCCTGGTTTCAGCTGGGATAGAGTTAATTGTCCTCCTAGTAGCTGGTATAGTGCTGTGTTTTGGATTTAGGATGAGAATAATGTTGATTACACACTGATGTTTTAGTCCAAATACTACTTAGCAACAACAAAGTCAAGGACTTTTCAGCTTCTAGTGCCCAGCCAGCAAAAAGCGTGGAGGGGCACAAGAAAGTTGGGAGGGAACACAGCCAGGACAGCTGACCCAAACTGGCCAAAGGGGTATTCCATACCATGGGACGTCATGCCTAGTATATAAACTGGGGGCAAAGCTGGCTGGGGGCCACTGCTTGGGAACTAACTGGGCATCAGTCAGTGGGTGGTGAGCAACTGCATTGTGCATCACTTGTTTTGTGTATTCTAATTATTTTATTATTATTATCCCTTCCTTTTCTGTCCTATTAAGCTGTCTTTATGTCGACCCACAAATTTTACTGGGTTTTTTCCCCATTCTCTCCCCCATCCCACTGCGGGGGTGGGAAGTGAGCAAATGGTTGTGTGGTGTTTAGCTGCCTGCCGGGTTAAACCATGACACCCGGGCACAGAGAATTCTATCCAGGCAAGCGGAAGGAATGAGAGTATTTTCAAGCAATCAGGTTTCTTGCTGCCTAAGGACAATGAACACAAGCCTCGTGGAAGCATGTGAGCCTTCTCAAGAGAAACTAAAAGCAGCTGTTAAATTTCTCATTCTCCTTTGAGCCCTGATTTCACAGTGAGGAGTCAGTATCCCGTTTTACAAAGGAAAGTGGGCGGTTGGTTTCTTTTTCACGATAGGACCTGACCTGTTGGTTCTGGAGCTCCTCAGAGGAAGGCAGTTGGATACACTACAGCTGCTCAGCTCCGGAAAAAAAGATTTCCTTCTGTAACAAAATACTGCCCACGGTCATTCTGAAGGTATAAAATGTGTGGCTTTCAATTTGTTTTAGGACAGTTGTTGATGAACTGTATCTGTGAGATACATAGGCAATCTACACAGCTGGGGTGGAATTTTTCTGCAATAGAGACACCTGGAAATTTGACAGTTACTGTAAACTAAAATAATCTCACAAAGTTTTTCAATTCCTGCTGAAATACTGCTATCAAAGAATTCAAGCTTTGATCCTTATGTTAAACATCCTTGGACTCAGACAGTGAAATCAAGCTGCTCTTCATGTACAGATGCATCTAAAGACAGGCTGCAATGAATCAGAAAGTTTCTTCAAAGTAACTCTCTTCACAGTATCACAGAAACGAAGAGAAAAATTCACAATAGCAAAAATGATAAAGTAGAAAACCTTACAAAGATAACTCACAATTATAAGGAATTTATACTACTATGGAAAACAGCACTGTCAAGTTCCAGAAACAAACCAAAATCTAAATGGCAGAGCCAAGCATGTTGAATTTTGCTGTTCATCATGGCTGGTACCACCGTAGTCAATGAGACAGCTTACACTGCAATGCAAGTACACTATCCAAAGCTAGATCTAAATAAACAGGAATAGTTGTATTATAATAGACATCAGAGAACCAATGGTGGTAAATTAAAACTGGTCTTCCTCTTTATACTTACAGGCTAGATGACTATATAATTACAGGTATTTACATGTCTCAGTAAAGCCCTGGGTACCGGCCATTTTCAAGACTTAACACAGGACTAGACTGGAAGAGACATTTTTCTTTCACTTTGGACAGCATTGCCCAATGAGGGTAATCAACAGCTTCGACAGAAGACACTTGCTCTCTTTTCAAGTCAAACAGTACTAAAAGGGAAAATTAAGAACAACAGCAGGAAGGGGAACAAATGGCCAAGAAACCATCCCTGAGTGCTTATTTTCACCCCATTTTTACCACTTAAAGCTTTCAACTTGAGTGGACAAGGAATTCAGAAGTAGGACTATATACTAAATGCCACAATTACTTAACTAGAAGTAAAGAATCATCATAGCCAGGAACACAGGAGAAAAAATGTACCTTTTGATATAAAAATATAACAACACTGACAGAACCAAAGAAGTATGACGGTTAATAGACTAAACTTTGACATTTGGAAAGGTCTGCTAATACTGTCAGCAATTCTCTGCAGGAATGAAACAGACTGACCACTATCTGGGGTGTGACTGTTTTGAGACTTACCAACCACACTGCAGAAAGACAAGAAAAAACAAGAAAGGGTCTTCAGTTGACTTAATTAGAAAAAGAGAAACCCTGCCACACACCAAAAATGCATCATGACAGGACTAAATGTTCCACATTTCTCACGTTGATGTTACTAAGTGTTCCTGACTGTTAAAGTATTAAAATGCAAATGTTGCTGACAAACATAAAAGCTTCTTCAATAATCTACTGCCATCTGCATTATTAAAAGCACGTTCTTCATGTAAGCAAGTTTTTTAGCAGCACACAGAACAAGTCACCATCCTGGCTCACGCTACAAAAAATTCTAACATAATTCTATTGAGCGGATGAATATTATAATGCAAAAGTTGAACAACTAGAAAGAAACCCCACGTAACTAAAGTCTCATTATATACTTCGAAACATTATTCTATGAAAATCAGTCTTCACAGCTCATATATCTGTCAGTTTACTATGCTATTGCTTACAACATTTTTCATGGGATAAAGCACAGTGCAGCAATACACACATTTTGTATGAGTGACTGTGGGAGGAAAATATCTGTCCAGAAAGAATGTACAAGACATGTAAGAACCTGAAACAGCTTCAGTTGCAAATCAAGTAAGAAAAACTAGTCACATGGTCAAAGGGTAGAAATACTGCACACCTTGGTAAAATATTAAAAAAACAGAACAAACAGATTAGCTTTTGTAGTTTGTGTGGAGCACTGCGAGCAAAGAACCCTCCCATTCCAATTTAAGCACTATCAATCATCCTGCTCACTGCTCAGTAACACTGGCTTACCTGAAAGCACGACTGCAGAAGAGCCGCAATAACCTGGGCACACTCCATGTCCTGTATTGCTGGGTTTAGAGGCCAAAAGCTTTACATGAGGCTAGATATGGGTCAGAGCTGGACCCTGGCATAGGTAGGAGTGGGAAAGATACGTAATTATTATTTTTAATTCCCTTTATTACAAGCATCAGTGTCATAGAAAAAATCAGTGTATCTTTTTGCACAATTCCTATGGAAAATATTGATGTCTAAAATTCACCAAAAGATCTGTTCCACTTATCTGCTGGAAGTTTTCTAGGTACCACCTCTGCTAAGACGTAAAAAATCCCTAACTTTCGCTGTGCAGACTCACCACAACATTCATATGTAAAGGGGACTTTCCAATCAAATAATAAAGCTTGTGAATGGCAGAATACTTGATTAATTCCATGTGGCAGCAGGCTAACTGTAACACATTGTCCTAATGATCTCTATAGCCTAACCTGGGGATTTTAAATTGGGCATGCACTTACCACATCTCAGTATCTTAAGAATACGTTTCAGGTACTATCAAAATGGCTAAATCAAGACAAAAAGGTGACAAAGACATCTACTGCGAACTTCTTAAACCCACCCATTTCTAACCGCAGGGAACAACAGCATGAACCCTAGTTAAGCAGAGTTCACTAAAATACGATCCTTGTCAAAGGAAAATACAGTCTGTGAGACTTACAAACATCTGAAATTACTAAAGGCTTTTTCCACATACAGCTACCAAAATGCAAAGCTTTGTGATCAACAGACACTCAGGTTGCTATCTAAACTTAACTGAGGTTTTAATTGCAGTACACAGTTTTAAGTTACCAGTAATCCATTTTTCCTGCTCACAACACATACTAACCAAAGAAAGACTAACACCTAACACAGGGGCCAGAGATATACTACTTGGCTGAGTGACAAGCAAAGGCAAGGGGCACATTAAATGCTGAACAGGTGAAATTTCTAGGGAATGGGAATGAATACATTAACAGTCTCTCCTGCAGAAATTAAATCTATTAGGCAATTAACTGCCTGAAGTGTTAAACCCCACGACAGTGAATGCAGCCGAGGCTGTCCCCTTTAAGATTGTTAACACCTGGACAAGGCCGTCAGGCTCCGAAGTAACTGGTTACCATTCCCAGCAAGCGCTCCCACAGAAGCCTGCTTCAAGACTTCCACATTTTTATGCCATTTCTACAACTTCACTGCAGGTCCCTCCCAAGTCAACCACTGATATTCAGTGTCCTCTGCTTTATACTGAACTAATTAATTCAAGATAATTATGTTAGGCTTTCAGTATGAAAGAGGCCTCAGGGGGGAAATAAACCAACAGCGGTGACAGGGTGGGAGTACAAACAAAGAAAACTGAAATTTCACAGTAACCTCTCCTTTATGAAAGAGAACTTTGCTTTACTGCTCAGGACTCTTTTTTCTCTTTCAACTGTCCTTTCTTAGGTCTTTTTTCTGCAAGATGAATGCCACGTTCTGGTTTTCTTATCATCAGTTCCCTGGGAAACGTCCTGGCATGCTACAGTGTCTCACCAGAATAATATCACAATGATTAAGAACACCTTCAAGACTAGAAATGTTTTCCAATCACAGGTCTACAGCTGTGAATGTGGAAAACATAGTCTGAATTGTGTCTGGTTTTAATGATCAGGAAAAGTCTTCACTTACAGATATTGCACACCCCCTTCCAGAAAATGGGAAATGGGAGCTTGATTTCTACCTCAGTCCCTGTACGAGTGAAAAACAACTGAACTATCAGAAAAAAAGAGAGAACATTTACTTTATTAATTTCTTTGCTTTCCTTGAAGGTTCAAAAAAATTTGCTTTATTTCCAAAGAATGTCAGTGTTTCCTTCAGCCTGCAACACCTTGTTAATTTCATATATAATTTGAAATAGAAGAAAGCAGTAAAATAAACTTCAGGTTCATTCTAACTTAAAGCATGTATTAATTTTTCAGCTCAGACAAGGCAGGGTAATATCTGAAGCACTGGACCAGAATAAGTGTGATAAAAGAGCTAACAGAAGACATAGCTCTGGGGATGTGAACCAGTGAAGTTATCAATTACCATCTAATCCTGCTACTACTTATTCTGCGCTGCTGGTCTAAATGTCAAAACCATACTGAGGATAAAAAAAATTCTCCTAAAAGAACTTCTGACTGATGGTGCTGAAGTTACTGAAAATTGATAAATTCCCCCAAAACACACAGACTGAAAGAACAAATTAAAGATGGCTCTACCAAATTAATGTTTGTATTTTAAGTTTTTTAATAATTTATCACATAAAGATTATCCGTATTATTGATGCCGCAACTAGAAGACATTAATATGCTTACAGCCTACTAACTCTCCGAAGATATAAAATCCTCCTGGAATTGTCACAAATACATACAATGTTCCCAATATCTAAATCTGTGTACTACATTAGTTTGCAAGAAGACCTACAACGACTGCACGTATGAGGAGGACATGTACTATTCCAGCAAGCTGAATAATTCTAGAGGAGTTATATGCAAAAAAAGTGTTCTTGAAGTTCACATTTTAAACAAGAGTATCCAAGTAGCTAAAGCTCAACTTATGCTTCTGTACCTGATTGAATCCCATTTTCCTTATCTTTTAAAGGAGAAGTAACACTACCACTTTATTTCTGCAAAAGAATATGACAAGAATCTTGAATGGACAGATTACTGTATGCGTGGTAAAAAGCACGCAGGTATCGGAAGAGAAGAAAGTGTTCTAGATGTATATGGTATTAAATGGGTCTATCACTTTAACATCTAGCCCTGGAACTGGACCTTTTTACAGCAAGAAACAAAAATAAGCCAGCCTGCCTATCACTTTATCAGTATGTCCCCTTCTACAGTTTGCAAAAGAAATATTTACTACTTTAGAGGAAATTTCTTCCCTGAAACGCCTTACTCTTCTTTTCCCCACCCACTCACTGCAGAATTTGTTTTTTGATCGTAGTTTGTTACACAACAGAAATGTGTATCGAACAGAAGCCTCATATACCTACGCTCCTACATTATTGTGTTTTAAATGACCAGAACATATTGAGCATATGAAGTGCCTGTAACTGTGACTCTCTCCGAAAGATGCTGCTGCAACTGATGGTCAGTTCCTGTCTTACAGCTAGAGGAGTGTTACTGTAGATCAGTCCGGCGCCCAGTGTATTTAATGCTAATCATATGCAGCTTCAGGTCACTACGAAACCATCGGCACAAATCCTTAACTTTGTAACACCACTGTTCTGGGTGAGTGACCTTCACTCTGACAGTGTTCAATTACATACAAAAGGAAAACTGATACATCCTTTTGCTCTGAAAGCTTAATTGAATTTTGGCAGTTTGTAGAACTCCACAGCTATCAACCATGTGCAACTCTCACAACAGCATTCATCCCCAAACTAAAATTCTTTCTTTTTTTCTTTTAAGTATTTTAAGCACAGTAATCGCATATATTTGCAACACAACTCACACAAACCTAAACACTCTGCAGGACTCCTTTCAGAGACAATTCATCACATTCCCCTTGGTTCTGGTCATCTTTCTCTTCTGGCCACCAAGTCATTATAATGACAAAATGCCTTTTTTTCCTGGCTACTGCTGATGGCAGCTTAATATTCCAGTCTTGTCTCTGTCTCTATTAGTCTGCCTCCTTCTTCTACCTTACAACTGTCTTTATCTTCCATCAGTACTTTAATTACTTGGGTCTTCTTCTTTTCTCCCATTTGGTAGGTGCAACAGCAAAGTTATAAAGAAAAGCAGGCTGAATTATAGCCACCAAAGATCTCATACTCATACTTGAGAACTTCACAGATGCAAGAGGAAAAGGACCGAGATGTTTATTCTCCCCAGTCACAGTTCCTATTTCTTGCTTTTTAAGGACACATCTTATTTAATTCAATAAATATTAGTTCTAAAAAGGGATTACAGATACTCTAAATATTCAGAACTCCTGAATTTTCTATGGCATTTTTGTAAGTAAGATAAGGAATACGACAGGCGACTGTTTGCCTCTTGAGTCTCTCTGAAGGCTTCATTAACTAATCCACCCAAGAAAAGCAGTTTTAGTACTGCACAGTGACAATGTCCACACTCACTGTGACAGCCCAAGAATCTTCCCTGTAAACGACTCATGAACTTTGTCTGACATTTGGAAATTGTTTTATAAATGTTTTTTCATGGACTAACTCTCAAACACACCATTTCCAACCATACCGCTCCAACCAGACAGAATGACTGGCCATTAAGAATAACTATCACTTCATTGGGTGAGGCTGATTTAAGTCAGAAATGAGTTTTCTCCTGCTTGTCCACAAGGAGGAAGTGGAGAGAGCAGAGAATACCCAAGCAAGAAAAAGTCACTAAGAGCAGATATAACACGAGCTTAAAAAGACTTGAAAGAAGAGCCTACATAGGGGTCAATCTCAGTAATTTTCAGAGAGGAGAAAGATGTGGTCTTATTTAACTGGAGACACGTAAGATTCACGTGAGAACAAAATGTGAGAAAAGCTTTGTTATGAAGAAAGGCCAGAAGGTGCAGAAGCCAAGAGGAGCTGGGCTGAATCCCAACAGTCACTTGAAAGATTTATGGTATCTCCAGAAGGTGCTTAGAGACCCCACAGATTCCAGGGGCTTAAAGAATGAATGGCCTAACAAAATAAATCCCTAACACATCAGCCAGTGAAATCTCCCACCAGAGGAGGAACACTACTAGCAACCCCAGTTAACCTGTATGTTATTAAAAAAAAAAAAAAAAAACAAACACAAATTCACATGCAAGTCCATGAGCCAAGGGAAACATAGATGGTCAGTCCTCAGAGCAGGAAGATGAGATTTTAACAGCTGTAACATGTTGAGCTAATGCTCAGAGGATACGTTGTTCAGTTCGTTTTTTCCCAAGCATCACATGGAATAAAGCTGAGTATCTGCTATAGGCCTCCTTGGCCCCAGGGTTAGACTTGAAGATATACAGAGAATTATGATGCTCTTGGAGAAAGAGTATCACTAGGAATCATTTCCTTATGAGGAGCTTTAACTTTTCAGAGACTCACAAATCAATGAAAATAATAAAGCCACTGGACATGAATACTTCAGACCATGTAATTATAACTTCAGTTCAAATTAAACGGAGGAACAAACAACAGTTAGTCTGTATCTCAAAGTTTTTAAGTGATAAATATGTAATGTTAAAAATAAACAGTTAACAAAGACAAATTAAACAAGGAGCTTGGATATGAGAGAAGTCTGGAACTTCAGTCAATCATGATAAAAAATACAGGTATTCATGAACAGAAGAGAATAAGCAGAAATGGGTGTGCTAAGATGAGAAGCTAGCACGCTGTTAAAATTGGCCATTGTGCTAGAGCTGAAGCAGTACCTTCCTCACTTCTGCCATCAGCAATGATCATGGCCATCGTAACTAGAGTGAGAATACAGGAATGGAAGTTATGCATCTTAAAGTTAAAATCCAAACAGCACTCAAAGTGGGAGGACCCAACCTAGAACTATTAAAGAACTGACAAATAAAATGCCAAGCTTGCAGCCATAACCACTCTAGATCTCAATGCAACCATCTCTCTTGAAAATATCAAATGGAGGGACTACATTTAGAAAAGAACAACTGAGTGTGGGCGCTACAATCCTATCAGCCTGACCTAAACAGATACAAATTTTAGAACAAGTTTCAAAGAATAAAAAGAAGATAGAAAAGAAGATTAAAACATTTTGCCAAGTACCTCAGTATCCTTTCAACAATGGATTTTTCTAGACACACAAGTAAGTGGATCTGGATTTAGTAAAGCAACCAATGGAAATCACATTTCTTTACATTTTATTTAGTACAGACAACACAGCTATTAGTCAAAGAATCATACGGTAAGAAACTAGGTAAAGAAGAAATTAAAACAAGATGTCTTGAAAAAGGGAAGTAACAAATAGGTTGGTTGTACTGATAACCAGCTTGTTAAGTCTATTCATTAACCAGAAAAAAAAAGAACATAAGCACTTCAATAACATTCACCAGTTCTTGAAACTAGAAGGCACTGTCAATGTAAAAGATCAAGAGGATCTTTATACCAAAGAACTAGAAGACTGAAGTAATAAATATAGAATGACAAAATATGAAATTACATAGCAACAAACTAATATTTTTTGCTGTAAGCTGGGAATTTATTCATTGAAAACTGAAAAGGAGAAAATAAAATACATGGATGACTATGAGTCTAAGTGACCCAGCCTAAAAAAAGACAAATGCAAACTGATTTAGGTGAGATATTACCAGTTAAGTATGAACATCCCTGTGCAAACAACTTGTCAGTTCCCATTTGGAAACTACTGAGTACAGATGACGGGGCAGAGAGGTCCAGTGGTCTGGCTAGAGCCAGAGACTTGATGCGAACACCTGCCTGCCCACGCACTTCAGAAGGTGCAACAATTCTGCTCCACTTCCCAGAAACGTGAGGTGGGCAAGGGGACATGCAGCCACCAGGATGGCGGGTACTGAGATTTGCACCTGATAATCCCCAGCAATGTTTCTAACTTTCATCCACAATTTCTAGGAAAAATAATCACAATTTAGTAAATGCTCATAGGCCTAAAACATGGTTTCCATTATGAGCAATGAGTAAGAACAATGCCATAGCATAAAATCAAAATCTCAAAAAGTACACTTTAAGTGGCCTCCAATAAGATACCATAGACATCAAAAATCTCCCAGGAAACATAAATGTTTTTTTAACATGGCGTTTCAACAACAGAGTTTTAGAAACTGTGGGATAACTTGCGTCCCATAACCGCAGGGTTCTGGAAATGTAACATATGTTCTGGTCTAACTCCCAAATATTGGCTTAGGTCTTCCTGTCAGACAAACATTTCAGAAAATTAAAAGCAGTCAGCTTTTCAAAAAGTTGTGTTTCAACTGTCAGGTCTTTTCCCCCTACTCAGATACAGGCACAAATGGAGATTAAAATAAAAAAAAAAAGGTAATTATTGATTAGCTCCATGAAAATTTAAACCTTACTTCCTTAATCACAAGTCACAAACCTAAGAGATTTGGGGTTTGTTTTTTTCAGTGGAAAGAGAACACAAAAGCAGCCTGGTATCACAGCAAAATCATTATAAAACTGCAGCACTGCCAAAATTATTGCTAAAGACGTTCACTTCAAAGACAGCTAAAAAAAGAAAAGAAACAAATTCCAGGATATGGAGCTTTACTTCAATAGTAACAAAAGGAAGCAAACAAACAAACAAGAGAGGCCAAATATATGGGGGTTTGCCTTCCTTCTTTCTTTTTAAAACCAGAATGAAACACTCTACTAAATCCTTTAAAAATTACACAAACGTAAATCAAAAGGAAAAAGAATTCTCTAAGTTGTGACTTTGTTTTCAGATTAAACTTCTGGGGAAAATAATTACTATTACTCGTGATGGCAGCAAATACTGTTTTAAAATACATTACATTAAGAAGTTCTGTGTTCTGGGAAAGCAGCTCACATTTGTATTGGAGTTTATTTCACCCCTTTGCTCCTACAGCATCATGCATACAGCACTCACTCTCCCCCTCAGAAACCCACAGGCACACATTAAATTAGCTGGGATTTGCAAAATCCAGAGAACCTGAAACCCCCCCAAAGAACAAGTCGTGGCTGATTTCACTGTGGCTTAGGTTCCTAAGCTCCCTGCACACTTGTGCAACAAAAGCTCTTTTGAAAAAAGCCTCCCAGTTCCCCGCTGCCTCACAACTTCTGCAGACATCAATTGGTGCGATGTTGTTGTATAGTATTACCATATAGTAGCGTTTTATGCTTACTTTGCACAGGTTTATAGATCTACACAAAGCAGAAGGCAGGCAGGAATTACCATATTCGGTCATTTTTAAAATCCAGCATTACTGAATCTCCTGCTCTGAGTTAAACAAACAGCCAGTCTTCAATTTGAGCAATTTTTGCCCTGTCCTGTTTTTGCACCATGAGCTGAAGACTGAATGCTGACAGGGCTCCAAACACCAACCGATCCTTGGTACTAACGGTGCTAAAAAGCTACCCCAGAGCCAAGCTAGAGTAACTACAACTGTAAGCACAGCATGCCCCAAGAAATGTGAAGTGCTTTCAGTGATTTTATTTCTCAAAATGCTGTAAAATCAAATTCTATTCGATGGCTTCATGAGCAGGAGAAACAGTACAGCACACAAAACACTCAAAACAGGAACCAACCTGTTGAAAACTGAGCAAGCAGTGAGTTGGTACATCCAGGTTACTGCTCCCCTTCCCCGAAACACAACTGCAAATTTTACAGTTTAAATTCTATGCTGATACATTCCTGAGATTAATGTATTTTCTAATAGTACACCAAAAAACCTATCTATACAGCATGCACTTAAGGTACAATGTACAGCGTAGGCATTAACAAAGGGATAATCCTTGTCTCAAAGAGCTTATTCTCCTCCATTTGGGAACATCTTAAAACAACTAAAAATCTTTTCAGAAGAGACCCATGGACATGCTTTATTGAGTCCATGCCCATGTAAGTGCACATCGATCCTACAAAATGTCAATGAGCATCATCACGATAAAAGTACAAAACGGAAATGTATTCATTAAATTAGCCAATTAATAAAAATGTTGGGAATTTCTTACAGAATCAAACTGGATAAATGTCCAAGGCAACAGCCTATCAAAAGATTAATAATGTATCCCTAAGTAAAAATAATTAGGTACCTATATATCTGTGGAGAATGTTTAATATGTAAGCTCATTTGTGTACAGAAGCAGGGATTAAGATACCAATATATCTGTGACTGATAACAGTCTATGAGAAAACATAGTTTTGTACAAACGATAGGTCTGTTATCAATGCAGCCACACTGCAGAAGGACACTTGGGAGAAAAGGCTTTGGTAAATCATTACTCTGGAAATGATTCCGTTCAGAATCCAAAGCAACTACAAAACATAGCAGGAAAAACTGAATGTGTAGTATAAAACTGTATTTACTGGGTTTTACACATCTGAAAACAAACGGTCTTTTAGAAGGTAATCTACCAGAGGCTGAGTGCAGTCTCCAGCAGTTTCTCTGACTGGTAAGATATATCCAGTTCCCTGGACACTGCATTAAACCATATGTGTTTGTTTATAACTGTTAAAAAAAAACAGGGCATACACAAGTTGTTTGTCTCGCATATGTTTAGTCAGACATTAGTTAAAAAACTGCTCTTCCTGTTACCCCTTTCCCATCACCAGATGTAGGCACAAGCCAGTGGAAGTGGAGCAGACATAAGCATGACAACCTAATTCTCCTCATGAGGGAAGTAGCTGGGGACGGGGAGGGGGAAGGGGAAACAAAAACACTTTACACAAGGTCACTGCAGGAGATGGAGTCATCTGTCAAGGCTGGAAGTTAGTACATTTGCTTTTATTACAGCAAATATTGGTACTGCAACAGTTCTACGCTTAAAGCAGTGCAGCCTGTGAGCACAAGTAAACAGGCATGACAGTATCTTGACTTGTATTTTAAGTCATATCCAGCAGAAAACGGAGCTAGTCAAGGCTGACAAAAATGCAATGCTTGTTTTCATTTAGTGTAAAGGAGAGGAAGAGACAGAACCTAGAGCTGCATCTCTAGTGCTGTACTTTCAGTTACAGAAGAACAAAAACTCACTTCTAAAGAAAGCACTCTTTCAAAGTCCACAGATTTGATCCACCTAGAGTAACCCACATATCAATGGGAAGCTTGTGGAAGTGAGGAAACAGGCACAAAAAAAGGCTGCAAACTAAGCATCGTCCCTTAAAACATGTTCTGCTAACTGTGTCAGATGCTACCATGAAGAGTAAGGCTTTGGGTTGTACTGTCAAGTTTACCCACGTAAAGAAATCCTAGCTAAAACTTTCTTTACACTACTTGATTTAAATGGGACTGAGTGAGGAATAGGAATTGACTTCACACACAGCACAATTTCAGTAGTAACACACCTACTTTGGTACATAGTACCTGCATCTACCCTGAAAACTCTAACGAAGTAATTATCAGGAGGAACCAGCAGAGATTCTACATCCAAGCATAGCTGGCCAGCACATGGGTCCTTACAAACATCCCTTCTGCATTACAGTGCATTACCAGTTACTGTAAATGCTGACAGTTACTACATTTGGTCATGTATGTGCTAGGATACAATTGTTTAATCTGTTGCACATTTATATATATGTATAAAATTATATATCCAAATTTATATGGGAAAGGAGTTCAGTAGAAAAAGGTGAGAAGTATCTGCACGTCTTCTGTTGCAATGCTAAATACACCACCGCTGGACATGTTCTCCGGGCATGACGTAAATCCCTTGCAATTCAACATTCACCAGAGAAGAATGATTTCATCTAAGTGCCAATGAAATTAAACAGTTCCTGATTTTGTACAGCTTCTTACAGAGGAGTTTCAAAGAGCTTAGAACTAATTGAATGAACTGTGATTTATAAGCAGTATTTTAAAAATCCATTACTCCTCCTAAAAGAAATGCCTTTTTACACGGATTAGTAAACTTTCTTCGTAGACTGAAAGCAAGGATACTATTTTCTATCAAATTCTATAAACTGTGAACTTTCTTCTACTGTATCACCTTTGTAAATAAGGCTTAATTTTATATTTTCACCAGTGGCGCATTTCAGCGTTCAGCATTCAAGAGTACCTGCTGGCCAAATGCTGATATTTTTTTTCCAGCTAACACAAATGAGTACTGGAAATGAGATGGAGAGGTGATATAACAGGTGTGTGAAATCATGAGTAGTCAGGAAAGATCATTCTCTCTGTCCCCAGGTTCAAAGCAAAGGGGCAATTCCTCATGGAGAGGGTTGCTGATTGGCACACCCCTTGTACACTGTGACTGACGATACTTGGGAAAAGCTGAGGGCTAGGGTATGTTTCACAGAAAAAAAATCCATTCAAGGTTACAAATACATTGAAACTCTGTCTTGCTTGGGATGTCCTTGAGCTGAAAATTCTTCAACACCAAGAATCCACGAGGGAAAGATTCACGTACGTTTGTCCTGTTCTTACACTTGTCCAGGGTGTACGCTTTTAGCGTCCATGAGAAAAAGGATATGGGGCTAGATGGGATAGTGCTCCGATACAATACACACACAGGCTTTTAGATGCAACACCTGTGCTACGTGAGCTGTGTGGTATTTTCCTCAAAGTGTTTTGTTCACTGCTATCTGTGCCTCCGTACTGCTGACACCTGCAGTAGGATTTGGATAATCAGTTGGACAGAGAGCCACACTCCTTGCTACAGCAGTGATTGTATTACATACCATTTTACACTGAATGTGGAGTAGGGATTGCTCAGAGAAACTATCATTAATGCACTGCAGAACAAATTTCTCCAGGCTATCTACACGCATGTTCAAGCCCATAAAGCTTCTGACTAGGTTCTAAATCAAACTCATGCATTTTAAAAAAGAAATGCAGACTCTGTAAATCACTGATGTTTTTTCAGCATGCAATTAGAAGCTTCTTTTCAAGAATGAATTGATCAGCGAAGTAAAATAAAAAGGCTCATTCTGCAGCGTGTCAATCTGTTTGCACAGTAACCTGGAACTTAAGAGATTCCTAACTCATCTATTTCCTAATGCTTTAAAACCTTCCAGCAAAGACTAAGCCTTCTGCTGACCTAGCAATTTATGAAAATCTATACGGATGATAAACTGACATTAATATTTGACAAATGGACAGACAGGCCATACCCAGCCATTTACGGCTTATTAATAATTTGCTCAAGTGTATTAGAAGACAACTGCTGAAGTCAGCTCTTTGTATAAAGGTGAACACCAGCAGCACCACATTTCTGAACTGGAATGCTTTCCATCTAAAAAAGTAGTTCACAGTCATTACTCCGGAAGGTCAGCGTCTATGAATGAACACTTGCTGGACACTTGACTGAACGTTTATTTGTTATGCTGAATAAAACTCTATGAACTTAGCAGCCAAAGGTACTCAAGGACTCTTATGTTTGCCACTGGAGCTCCAAGTATTCTTTTAGCTAATATTTTAATACAGAGATCTCTGCAATATAAAGCACATGATTAAGACTATTTAATATCATTACTCCTCTTCCACTACCCCAAAGCTGGGGATACATCTAATTTCTCTAACAACAATACCTTTATCATTGTTGTGGTTTAACCCCAGCCAGCAACTCAGCACCACGCAGCTGCTCACTCACTTCCCCCCCACCCAGTGGGATGGG
>JAVKLA010012331.1:0-36067 GCA_034782735.1 Sagittarius serpentarius
TGATCTCTCCCTGTCCTTATCTCGACCCACAAGTCTTTCGTTATGTTCTCCCTCTCCTGTTCAATCAAGGAGGGGGAGTGAGAGAGCGGCTGTGGTGGGTACCTGGTGTCCAGCCAGGGTCAACCCGTCACAACCGATAAGGCTGACACTTGGCCCACGTGGGAGGGATCGCCAAGGATGGGGCTGGGAGAGGAAGCCCTGTGGAGACAAGACAGTCCTGCCCTGGTGCAACTTGTGAAGCTTGTTAACTGTCTGGTTTTGGGGCCATTGTGTCCGATGAATGACCTTTGCCTCGTTAGCTGTGAAATGCATATTAAAGTTGACACCCCTGTATATGCTAATGAAGATTATGGAGATCATACTAAACATATGTGACTACAGCACTCCTCTCTCAACCCAAATGTCACTATACATCACCGGGGGGAAGCGGAGAGAACCTGAAATGAAGCTGCCACCATAGCAGGAGGGCAGGTCGTACTGATACAGAGAACATAAAGGGGAAGATAGGTGCCACTGAAAAAAGAGAGAAAAAGGGCAGGAAAAGAAGAGAAGGAAAGAAGAGAAGAAAGAAGACGGAAAGTGTGGAATTCCGCAGAAGAGTGCTCTTATGAACCAGAATCACCCCCTTGGCTGGACCAATGCTGGAACCAGGACCGGTGACCTCTTTGTCTCCATCTCTCTCTCCCCCCCCCGCCCCGTTTCTCTTTTCCCTTAGAGCTGTTAAGTAACACAAGGCGTACCTCATCACTTGCCATAACGTGTTACGTACCTAACCAATTATTGGAAAACCTAGTCTGAGACATGTATTAATCACTGTGGGTATCTAATGAGTGTTTGCGTACGGACCTTGAGAGTTGTCTCACCTTAGCCCACACCACTGTGGATTTGCGAATCTGAGTCACTCACCCTCGTCTTCTGCGTGGGTCGTGACAGCTGGCCAAGAGCAATGCCAGAGCGCGCCCTGGGCAGGAGAAGCCCTGAAGGTGGACAGCCAGAGGTGGGAAGGCAGATGTGCTGGAGAGGCTCTGGACCGGGGTGAGGGTGAGAAGCTGGCGGGACCCTTGCAGCAAGGGTGGCCAGGTGCCTGCCAGGAGGGCTGTGGGACCAGGAGCGCAGCCAGCGAGGCGTGGGGAGGGGGTCTCTGCCTGCTCCTGGCACATCTCCGACCGCTTTTGCAGTCCAAATCCTGCCTGGGGCTCTCCCAGTGCAATGGATGTCGGGTGCCTGGAGCAAGTCTGGCCGAGGCCCGAGTGCCCCAAGGGGCCGGAGTGTCTGGTGGGAGTCTCAGAGAGGGGGTGGTTTGTGGCCAGGGATGGGTCTTGGGCCCTTGGGGCAGTCAACAGCTGCTGCCTGGGTGAGGAGAAAGGTGAAGGCACTGGGCTTTCCCTGGAGGCACACACCAGCAGGGCATGGGGACGCAGCTTGGGAAAGGGGACACTGCAGCAAGGCGGAGAGGGCACATTTTCTGCCCAGGACAAGGCCTGGCCTGGGAAGGCTGCTCACAGAGGCTGTGGAATCTCCATTGCGGGCAAGAGTCTGCTCCTGTTGTCCTTGGCTGTGACAGGGCAGCTTTGCCAGGTGACCTCCAAAGGTCCCTTCTGGCGTAAATATGACTCCACGACTGTCACTGTCCGCTGGAGAACAGCAGGTTTTGCGGGTTACCACTTCACTGTGCGCCCAAATAGGGCCCTACGTAGAGAAGAGAGACTGTGTCATCCTTAAGCACAGAAGCAGAAGGTTCATGGGGTCAAGGAGCGATGCATGTCAGCTTCCAAGAAGAGGTGTAAGGCAAGGGTCATAGCATGAAGCTATTAGGGGCTGAGGTTCCAGGGAATTGGTGTGAAGGTACGAATTTTCGCCAAAAAGAAGCTGTACCTGTGTTCAGGGAAGAGTCTGAATGGGGAAGGGAAGTGGCAGCAGAAGGGCACTTGTTGCTTCACACTGTGTTCTTCCATTCCCTTCTTCCAAAAAGAAACGCTTCATCCCTTCCCTTCACAACCTCCCCCCCTCCCCATTCAGATTTGGTCAATATGCTTTCATTAGGTCAATCAGGCCACCCAACAAAAAAAATAGCACAGCCCCGTATATAGGGAAGAGACCTGACATTCACCCTTTGTGCTTCACCTTCATCTTCTCTGCAGTGAACTTGCAGCAAAAGCATTTTTAAATGATAATTTGAATGACAGAAATGAGATTTACTACCAATAGTGCCTGATTAATAATAATTTGACATCTTTCAGTTAGTTCATTAGCTTTTTCTTTGTCAAATAATTGGTGGGAAACACTGGCATTTAGATATTTGTGATCCATTTTCTCTATTTTTAATTTTGAATCAATATTTATAAACAATTCTTCAAAGGGCAATTCAGCCTGGGCAGTACCTTTGAGATGACTATTTGAAAAGGACTGATAGTGATCCTTGTTCCTTGTCATCAGAAATGGCACGAGCCCCCCACCCACCTTACACTAGGAACGGTCCTGAAATATCTCGTAATCGTGTTAGAATTGATGAACCCAGTGGACTGTGGCTCTGGGAAGATCCAAAATCCTCTTGTCAGATCAGAATTAAATTTTTGCCTCCTATATCCTAGGGGGCTGCGTGGCTTGTGATGGATCAGGGAGAGGCAAAGGTGTGTGCTGCATCAAACCCAGGAGATTTTTCTGTGTGAGGGTTTCGGTCTGTGATGTGTTATGAGAACAGACAGCACTCTGCGGCCATAAAAAGGCTTTTAAGGAAACAGCATCAGTCCGCACAAAAGCACAAAAACAAGTAGGCAGAATAATTATCTTTTTCTACGCAGAGACGTGTTGCTTCTTGACAGCCACTTCTGTGAGTATGTAAGTGACAGAAGGCTGAGGCAGAGGCAGAAACATAACAAAAGGGACAGTGATATTAGGGGCTGGACATACAGATGGCATGTGGTGTTGCGGGAATAACTGAGACGCGGTGGGACAGCTCGTGATACCGACGTGCTGCGACGGACAGGTACCAGCTCCTCAGCAGAGGCTGGCAGGGAGAGTGAGGAGGGGTGGCCCTTTATGTGAGGGAGCAGCTGGGGTGTGCGGGGCTGCCCCGTGGGATGGGTGGCAGGTGGGTGAGAGCACGTGGGTCAGGGCTGGAGAAGAGGGCAGGGAGACAGGTGACACCACGGGGGACTGACACTGACGCCCCGGTCTCTGGCCACCGTCCCTGTTTCTCCTGTGGGGCTTCAACCTCTCTGACATCGGCTGAGGGGGAAAGGCAGTGGGGCACGAGCCGAGGGGGGATTTCTGGAGGGTGTCAGGGGTAACTCCAGGGTACAGGTCCTGGAGGGGCCAAGCAGGGCTGAGGCAGAGCTGGACCTGCGGGTCAGTAGCAGGAGGAGGTGCCGGGGGAGGTGGCAATGAGAGGCAGCCTCGGCTGCAGTGACCATGGAGTAGTGATGGTCGAGATCCGGGGGAGAGTGAGGATTAGAGAGCAGCAGAGGACAGACTCCAGACTTTAGGAAATGAAGGAAACTTTGGCATGAGCTAAAGAAAAACTAAAGTGAGGGGGTGGGGGGGGGGGCTGTACAGCACAAGGTGCATTGGTTCGCATTTTCAAGGGCCCCGGCATGAGAGCAGACATAATGCTTTTCCATGGGACAGAAATTTCAGCATATTGATAACCTCAGATGAAAAGCCAAGTAACTACTTTTTATTAAGTGAAAAGGACAGTCACATCATCAGTTTTGAGATCTGTACTCTTTTATTTTGCAGCACATGCACCTTAAATTGCACCTTGGTAAAATGCTGTGCGGGACTAAGTCATTACCACTTGAAAAAGGAGGGGACACATGTAGGAGCCCCATAGTTGTCCATGGTGCTTTAAAAGGGAGATGTACTATGAAAAATACTGAAGGAAAACATCTCCGGTATAAGCAAAATAAAAACCTCAAACAAACCTCCCAACAAAATATTTCAGTTGCCATCAATCTGACCAATTAAAATTATTTTCTGTTTAGTGAAATTAACAATTTTGCACCAGGATTTTCTTTTTTAATGACATTGTATTTCTTATCAATATTTTTTTTTAGCTAGGAGTTCCCAGATGGTCTTTATTAGGTAGGAATTTTCTAGAAACTATTAATGAGGCACTGTGTTGTGGTTTAACCAAAACGCAGCGCTATACCAGCTACTAGGAAGAAAATTAACTCTACCCCAGGAGAAACCAGGACATGCTGCTAAGTCCCTTAGGTAGGTCATGCTGAAAATCTTGTCGGAAATAATGGAAAAATCATTTTGGTTTTATATGTGTATACATTATATATAAATATATATATTTATATGTATATTTATATATATACTGGGAAGAAATATACATACCTCTAGGTACTGTATTCATTCCAATTACTTTGAAATTACTCAAAATGATGATTGAAATTGCCCTTATCTGAAGTCATTTGTCTACATGTTTATGGGATACTTAAAACTGATGATACACTGCAGTTCATTAATAACTTTTGAAAAATGTGGCATCAGATCCAACCTTCCATGATGGTGGTGAAAGCTGTGATTTGGAAATGGGGTATTTCTTTAGTTCATTAGAGATTCAGAAATCTCAAGGTTCTTGAATTGGTAGATGCAGAAGTTTAATAGTTTTTGTTGATTTCTAATTTTTATAAGATTGCAAAATTTCCAAGCCCGTAGGCAGCATGTACTGTATAAATGCAGTCTCGGCTTTCCTACTGTAGCAACAGCTCAGAACCCACCACATTTCTTCTGGCCCCTAGATCAAGTCTTTCTTTAAACATCACAGTCTTCAATTTTACGGCTCTTCCCGAGCTGTTGGTCGGAAGAGTGCCCCAAAGAAGGGATCAGTCTCATTCCCTGTCCCCTTTCTCGAGCGCTGCCTCCCGAAGAGCCGCAGCGGCTGTCTGCAGGGGACGGAGGCGCAGGGGGTGACTGCAGGATGGGGCAGGACCACCCTGCCCTGGAGAGCCCTGAGCACGGGCCTGCGGGGAAGGGGCGACGCAGCTCCCATGGCATCCCCTGCCCCTCGGTTACACGGGTCCCTCCACAAGGGAAAGGTCCCTCCACTCCCTCGCTGAGGACCTCCCTTAGTTACTAAGACCTGAAGCATTCAAATGAAAAAAAAAAAAAGGAATTAAATAGGAACTGTACTAAAAGCCCATAAATTAGCTCTGTACTACTGTTGCTATTGTTGGATAGGTAGGCAGTCTCATTTAATGTCTTTCTTTTCTAATTAGTAGAGGTATCCACAGACAGAACAAACTTCATAATTTATTTGCCAGTGTTTTGCTATATGATGCAATTTCTGCTTTGTTTTGGCTTTTTGGGGGGTTGCAGATTTGCCCCAAACCCGTGGCATTCCCCTGCCTTCAATACAGATGTGTACACTATGAGTAGGTATAAATGATCTCACAAATCCAGAAAAGTGTGGTTTTGTTTACATGCTTCCATGGCAATGCTTTTTGCCTCACCCCCTCCCCCCATCACCAGATCCCCAGTAAAATTTCAAAAAGAACCCTTTCTACCTCTTGCAGAACAAATGCAGTCACTGTGTCATTCAATATATAAACAATTTTCAGGAGCTAAGAGGTAATTACAATTATTTGATAACTAAATTGCTTGTGATAGACCTAGCCCTACCATTTAGTAAAATCTTGTTCATCGTGCTGTTTTCTCTCTACCAGGAGAAAACCAGAAAAGAGAAAGTGCAGTAGGTGTGTTTTGCAATTCTTGTGCACAGTGCTAGCTTTAAATAACTGAAATAATGGTTCTGCTATCAATATCCTTACGCTGGATCTGTGCTGGTTGCAGCTGCCTGCCTAGTAAAATCAGGTAAATCTAGTTGCTCATTTGCATATAGTAATACTTCGATAAACCTCTTAGCTTTTGCTGCCAGCTGCCTCTTACAGCCAGGCAAGGTGGTTCATTTGGGATATTTCTTGCTCTGCCTTGATCTGTGAGTATGCAAGTAATTGATGTTCAAACCACTAAATCTTGATATGACTAAAATATTTTAAAAAGCTTGGTTTGAAACAACTGAGAGTCAATTAAAGCATCATTTTGTCACAGATTTGAAAAACTACAGAGATGCCTCCATCCTGCTCATTACAGAAGCACTGAAATAACACCATAACATGATCATGAAGTAGAAAACTTCTCTTTAATGTTCTGGGGATTTAACAAGATCAGCAGATCTGCACTTGCTACGGTTAATATTAAATGGTGTGCAAGGGCTGCTTGCAACAAAAGAGTCGCATTAGAGCCCCTTTCCTGAAGTAGTCAACAAAGGCTGCAGCATTTTCCTGTTCTAAGGAGCCTGAAGGACATTTGTTTTTACAAGACTCTCCACCAGACATACATGTCACAAGGAGGACTAACATCCCAGAGGATGTATATACCTTTTAAACTCAAACTTGGACCTCAGCCTTAAGCTCTTCCACAGCCGCTCTCCATTCCCCTGATGCCTGTTCATTTTCATGCACACAGAGATGCCGGACACTGATAAGAAGAGCTTTATATTTTGATCCTTCTCTGAAATTAGCCCTAAGCTGGAGTCATGTAGATTTTATTTAACCTTTCTTAATTGCCGCTGGGAAGAGGGGGATGTAATTTGACGGCCATTGTAACAGAAGAAGCAGCAGAGAATCACAGAAATTTACAGCCTGAGAGAAAAGGTGAATGCAGAAAAACAGTTTCTGCTGGATTTTTCTAGATTAACTTTTCTCCCTCTCAACATATGCACGCATGGAGAACTATGTAAATGAAAGCAATTGGATGACAAGCATAGTAATGCTACCCTAATTTGAAAATGAAAATTGTCTGAAATGGGAAGTCAAATTGGATGCAATTAGAGCTGCCTAAACAAAGAGAAACTTACTTAGCGCTACGCTGGTCTGTCCTTATCAGGTCTGCCGGTGATGGATAAAATAAAGAGTCTGATTGTCACGGTAGCCTTGATAAGACTGCTCTGCATCCTGCGTACCTCTGCAGGGCCCTGCTGTCCTGCAGGGTTTATTTTTTCAAGTCCCTTACTTCTTCCTGCTTGGGAAGCCAAGACCTGTAGCATCAGCCTACTCAGAGGAAAAAAGTGAAACCCTAGCGTGCAGCCTGGTGCCTTCAATGGCAAATCATTAGTTTGGAATTGCTGGCTAGAATTCAATGAAAAGAAGAAAGAAGGCTTGGGATGAGGGGGGATGTTCCAGGATTTTATCCCTTCCTCTCTGGCAATCCTCTTTTTAGCCTGGTTCTCTGATGATGTGCAAAATAAACAGTTTATGTTTGTCCTTCTCCCACTGCCTCTCATTTTCTGAACTTACAGATTAGACTGAATTTTCAACAATGTTTTATATATGGGAAGAGTCCAAAGATTCCACAGATTTTGTTAAAATAATGAATTTAGGAGAAAGGAGAGAGAGAGAGAGAGACCCTAACCCTTCAGTGAAAGAAGAGCTGACAGTCCAAGCTCTGTCCTCTTCTGTGTCTCTTGGTATGCAAGAGAGAATTCACACAAATAAAATATTACGAACACCTCCTGTCTGCAAGAACATTCCTAACAGTTTGCTAGGTAAGAGAAAATCCAGCTTGAAACCTTCCAGCAACACAGCCCGTTTGGTGCCGTTCCTTGTGCCCCGGCTCGGCGTGTGTACTCTCAAAGAGCTGGTGCATCCCAGGAGATACTGGCAAACGGACGCTGTCCCTGTAACATAACCCTTGCACCAATATAACAATGCACTTAAGATTATTGGCACCCTAATATGCTTTTAGTTATTTCAGAAATGGTTTATTGCATCTTATGGAGAAAGTGAGAAAAATTCTGATTTTCCTTGGCACAATTTCTAGGTTTGCAAAGCCTAACACTTTCCGACAGCGTCTGGGCAATTCTCTCTGCTTCAGGTCTCTTGCAGTCGCTTGTTGTTACCTGTCCTGCTCTCTTGAGCAGATCCCGCCTCCCCTGCCCCCTTTTTTTCCTCCTCCCTTATGAGACATAGCTAAGCACAAAGATCAAGGATGTTAGTGTATTCTTTTTTTCTCACCCTGGTTGCTTTATGCAGCTTCGCTGGTGGGCCATAAGATCTTGTATTAGGAAATGTATGAATGGAGAATTAAAAACAAATTATATAAAAAATATTTTCTAAGCCAGAAAATGTCAACAGGAAAAAAAAAGGAATTTTTATTTTCTGCTGATTGCAAAGAAAGGGGATAAAGGAGCATGATTTTGGATTGCCTTGTTTTTAACTCGTACACCATCTTACCTTCTTTCTTTAAAGGAGTGTAAGTTGCCAGCAGACATGACTGTTTCAAAATGAAGACAGATATTTCTTTTTTGCCCTTTTGGAGGGAAATGCAGGAAAGCACTGACATTTTTGTAGTTTGCCTCTCCCTAAATTGACTGAATGTCAGCAAATGTTATCTACTTCCTTAGTTCTCTTAATTTTTTAACAAGTGTCCTTTCTATGAAAAGCCTGAGTTATTTCTAACATATATTTTCATGAACAGTCGAGCACTATGAAAATTTTGCTGGATAAGGCTTCTCCAGAAACCCCTGTATGTATACTTGACTCAGCAAATCAGTCTGGGCCTGTATCTCCTCATGACATTTTGCTATTTTAACATTATTTTTTACAGTTCTTGGGAAATGATCACATTGAACTTACTAATGCCCTCTAAAACTTGCTTCATGCAACGCAATCTCACAGTATATAAATCTGTATTGAATTAGGTCCTTTCTCTGACTCATTTTCCTCTTCTCTGGTTTATGAAAAAGAAAGACCTCAAATGTTTTCCTGCGTTGTATTTAACCCTTTTCTCTTTTGCACTCAGTCTTCTCAGGTAACTACTTGAAACGCCTATGAAAATATATCCAATTGTAGGTTATGTTGCTGAAAGGAACCATACCTGGAAAACCGTAGAATGGGCATTGTGGTCTACTTTTGAGAGAGCGGTTGTTAATATAAAAAGCACAAGGAGGTTATTGAGAAACTGCAGTGTTGCCTGAAGAGGCAATACAGGTTGCATGGGGATGGTGGATACATGCAAATGGGTGAGGAAAATCTTCCTGGGATGCCCAGGTGGTATGAACAGTCTCGCTCTGTGTTGACGCCATCCATGACAAAACTGTTCAAGCATCCCCAAGTGTGTATGAAACTCTGTTTTTTAATTTTTTTTCAGTTCTTTTCTCAGCATAACTAAAAATGTATCTCAAACCCACCAAGTTCTTCCATCGTGTTCTTAATTCTTTTGCACCTCTTCCTCTGTCTTTCTCTCCATTACCCTGTGTAGTGTGCTTAGGGCAACACACACCATCTATTTGTTCAACCCATCAACGTAAAGATGTACACGACTCTCATGATGAGCCAAGGTTATATGAGGTGGGCTTGCAGGTCCTTTTTATATCACTAACAGTCTGTTCTCTGAAAAGAAGAAAGCTGTGTAGGTGCTTTTAGTACAGTAACAGATTAGCTTAGTACAGTAACAGATGAGCTGAAAGCTGTACAGCAGTAACGCAATGTGACGTTGACAATGACAAAGCAATGAGGCCTCAGGGTTAAAGCACCAGACTGAAACCTGTACTCTAAAAGATTTCCCCCATTAGCCTGTGAAGTGACTTTTCTGGATTTCCATTTCCTCAGGGATAAAATGGTTCTAGTGGTGTTTTCTTGCTTTATAAAGCACTTTCTGCAGAAGGAAGAGACTGTGCAAGAGGTAGGTGACCTTGTTGTGGAATAGATCCTCCATTCCACGTGCACCAAAGGATGCTTTCAGTATGCATGATTTTTATGTGCCTGATCCAAAGAGGACCTGTACTGCTTTCTGTCTGGAAACGTACTTTTCTTCCAGGGCAGTGATTACTTTTTAAAGGTATGTCATACTTGGGAACCAGTGCAACTCCACGATTATTGGTGTGAGGAGTATAGAAGGAAGGACAAGTCACTGTGCAGAGGTTGTTGCTGAACCATCTGCTTTTTTATCTTCAGATCTCCATGATCGGCTGTTTACTCCTCATATTAAATCATTACTGATTTAAGTCAGAGCACTTGATGGCTGTCAACAGCAGTCTGTTGCCCATTATACTATAATGGAGCTAAATACGCAAAGTCTTTTTGTGCTGTACATGCTAAATTCCATGTGTATTATTCACATGACAACCTGTGTTCCATTTAGGGCTTTTTTGCATTTTTTTTTTTTAATTCTGAAACCGTTTTCTGTCTTTACGGCCTATCATATCTACCCATTTTTTGTGATTTGAATGATTCGCAAGTGCTGTTACTTTCAATGCAGAGTAAATAGGAAACTAAAATGTGCGTGACTGGCAATAATACAAAAGTAAAGGCCACTGTTTTGAAATGACTCCTGTCAGAAGAAAAACTTGGTGGTTTGGTTTTTTTGCCTGCAGCCTTAACTCAGTGTTTCGAGAGCAAGAATCACCACAATTTTCTGCATTCTTAGTCTGTTACCACTAAGCAAAATACACAACTCCTTCTCAAGATAAGTTGAGAAAGCCATTCTGTAAGCATGGTGCAGCAACCTGCTGTTCTGGGGTGAGGCTGTGTCCTCCTGCAAACACATCGGAAAGCGGGGAAGGTTTTAAGCATGTTTTTGGAGGCCTTTTAACCTTCCTTCCCACTCTGTCTTTCTGAATTCTTTTAGCAGGCTAAAGCAGCTCTTACTTCGCGTAGACATAAAAGCTTTGTGTTCTCCTCTTCTTCACATGGGCATTTAACCTCCACCCTCATCATATCCAAGCAGCTAATGCTTCCCAGATTCTCACAACATTTCTTTGAAGAGGGAAAGAGCTTGTAACGTTTTCTATAGATGAAGAAATGAAGCACAGAGAAAGGAAGGGCTACATCTAAAGTGAATTCAGAACCCAAGAGCAGGGTTTCACAGGACCCACAAGTTGGCTTACAACTGGGGTATTGCCCAAATGCATCCCCTTCCAGCCCTCTTCCAGTTCCATGCTGCTTTCCTTGAACTGATGCCAAGTGCTCCTGTGGGTATGTTCAGCTAGTTCAGTTCACAGAACAATCTAGAAATATACCCAAATAAGAAACAAAAATAAATCAAAATAACCCATTGCCCACCTGACCACACCAAGAACTCAGCACGGTATAAGAGACACTACAGGTACCAAGGGCTAACAGGCCAAGGGCTAGTAGGAGACTGTGACTTCTGCTTTGAGCAGCAGAACAGGGATTGTGAAGCTTTATTATCCAAAATGTGTTGTAGCAGAGATGAAGCCTTTCAATGGCACACCCAGTCTTGAGGCAGGCTCCTTGGCTTTCTCTGTAATGTGCCACGGAAAAGAGATGGGTGCCTCTTCCATCCAGCAGCTGCAGAAACTAGCACAATGCTTATACCTGTTGTGTACCATGAAGTGATGCCCATGTCAGGAAGTAATAATTTACTTGGGCCTAGACATGGCTAAAAAGATGCAGATTTGCATGCATGGACACCATTTTGTTTAAATGAACGTGTCTCATGCTGTTTTCTTTCTCTTATAGCCTTACTTCTGTATCAGCGCAAATTTAATCTGGTTCAGACAGTGCAGATGGAGAGGTGTCAGCTGTCCTGTAAATGACAGCCTGCCTGTCCTTTGTGTAAAATACCACAGTTGATAATGTGAGCTAATTATGTCTACCCCACTCTCACTACCCTACCCGCTTCCAGAAGCCAGCAAGATTTCAATTAGGGAAATTCAAAGAAAACAGAATTTAAAAATCCTGAAGACTGTCAAGTGTGAGACTCAAGACTCTGGATGAGTACAGACATCACTGAGACATTTTATAAAGGTGGAAAGGGAAGAACAGCTCAGAAGAGAAATGCTGCTCCTTCTCTGGCCCTACTTTGAAATGAGGTTGCCATAACTGTATTTGATGGGTCTTTATGCATTTTTGAAGAAGCCAGAGCTCACCTGCATTCCGACTCTTACTCAAACTCTAGCCCTATCTCATCACACCTCTAGGCAGGTAGAAGAAGACCCAAGAGAGCATACAGTTGATAAAGGTAAGCTACCAGCATACCACTGAATGAGGGATTCCAGGACACATCAAGTCTGAAGAGAATATCGAAAGAAAATGGGGGGATCTTAAATTTAGCATGAAGTGATTTGATATTCCCTGCATATCCTCAACATCTTCTCTCCACATGTTAATTAGTCACCTGCTCCAACAGGGAGGGAGGGCAGGAGAATGATTCAAACTAAAGAACAGTGGTGGCACAAGATTAAGTGGGTATCAACTGGCTATTAAAGACCTCAGGCTGCAATTTAGAAGATGATTTCTAATTGTCAGAGGAAGAAGGTTATGGAATTAGCTTTCCTAATAGAGGCGAGGATAGGAAACGTAGTGGTTGTAGGACAGAACTTGATGTGATTTACGACAGGGATTATAGGATTTGATTGCCTCAC
The DNA here is from genome assembly GCA_034782735.1 of Sagittarius serpentarius. Taxonomy (NCBI): domain Eukaryota; kingdom Metazoa; phylum Chordata; class Aves; order Accipitriformes; family Sagittariidae; genus Sagittarius; species Sagittarius serpentarius. The sequence goes on from JAVKLA010012331.1 coordinate 12,398, forward strand.
CCAAGAAGTTCCTGCCAGTTTGTTACTTATTTTCACTGCCGTAGTTACAACACCCCTGTCAAAGAGACGTAGGTGTTCATGAGTTTCCCTGTTGAGTCATGTTAGCTGTGAACAGAAGAGAAACTGTGAAAAAGATCTGGCCAGATACTGCTAGCTTTGGAGGTAATGACAGGTATTCATGGCAAAGATGATGCCATGTAGCCTCTCAGCTACACTTCATAGCATTTGGGCAACAGACAGTAGCACCCCATGCCGGGGACCACGGTGGGAAGGAATGGAAAACCCAAACTGTCTTTGTGCTCAGCGTTCAGGCCTGGTCCATAACAGCAGCAAGAGAAAACCAGGGTCTGTTTAATGTGGCTTACCTGTGTTGACTATGGATCTCGCTGAAGGCAAGTGATTCTTCTTTACTATCACAAGGCTGAATTCCCTCTTTAGGAGCTTAGGGTATAGGTTTATGTGCAGAGTCACTTCTCAGCCTCTTGAGTAATTGCATAATGCTTGAAATATCACCAAGAAGCAATTAATCTTGACAAGCTTCTTACAGAATTTCTACTTTCTTTCTTTTAATCTTTAACACTCTTTTTTTCCTTCTTTTGAATTTTTGGACTTCCTGCCTTTCATTTCAGGTCATCCTAAATCAAACCCAGAGCTTTTTTCAGGCACTCTGTACCTATACCATGAATCAGATTTCCTTTTCTACTCTGACAAGACCGTGGGAAGGTTTCAATGAGAGAGAGAGACTTCATTAGCACAAAAGCAGAATGTTGCTGCTGCTCTAATGAAGCAGAAGATGCCAACGTGACTGAAGAAGAGGGAGGATTCAGTGTGCTTTTCTACAATGTGACTACCCTGGAAGAATAGTTGTATAAGACGTTTCTAAATTGGCAGAAGAATCTAATTTTCCAAAGCCATGTGGATTAATTGCAGTCGGGGTTCCATGTAGTTACTGGGTCAAGGAAGAGAGTAAATGCTCATACTCACTCTCATCACTCCCACTTACGCACTTCTCATCTTCCATGCCTTTATTGTTGCTGCCACCAGACATGAGCTTGTTCTTCCAGCACTAGGAAGAACTTTTTCTCCTTCTGCTGCCTTGCAACCCATTGCATGGGACACGACCCTGTTGCGACTACCAGCAGAACAGAAAGTGGGGCAACACTGTCACCTTTATGCTTGTTTCTTGGTCAAGTCTTTTTGTTTTCTGTGAGCATAAGTACTCAGGAGTAGTTGATCTAAAGGATTAGTACCTTCCTTAGAACAAGCCATATTTGGTTTGGTTTCCAGGACCATCAATGTGCTTTCTCGGAATATTATCAAATATAAGAAAATATTGCCTGACTTATGAAACCTGTGTAGATACGCCACTGTATTGAAACAGTATGAATTAATGGCTTTAGGCACGTGGTAACCTATCTTGGAAGTAGAACAGATTCATCCAGTAGTCCAGATAAGCACCAAAACCTCCGTAGGAGACCGGTTGGAGAGTCGTCAACTGGAGAGAGAGAGAGAATTCCTGAAACAACAGTGTTAACCTGCTGTGTTGTAACAGATGTTCAACGTACTTCACTTCTGTGCTTGTGCTTCATTTGTTGTTGTTTATTCCGTGCCTCTGGATGGGTGTTAAGTCCTTTGAGGCTCCTGAATCTTCTCCAGCACTGTGTTAGAAGGCAGGGAGTCATTCTGATGTAAATGTTTACAGATATTTCAGAATTTAAAATGTCCAGTGGAATGACAGGAGCATAAAATTATTCCCCCCATTGATAGTTAGCAAGGTCAAGTTTTTAGGAAAAAGTTACATGTTTGTTGCACAAAGACATGACTGAAAACCAAATACAGAATATTTTTAATATCTACATTCTTCTTTATAATTGCTTCCCAGAGAGCAACAATTCAAGCTTGAAAACCTTCACAAGCAATATACTTTGCAAAGAGCTTCCTAAGAAAATAAGAGAGATGTAAGGCCAAGAACACTGCAGATACGAGCAAAAAATATGGGCAAAAAAATAAACACATGCTACGCAGAGGCTGAGAAGAATAAATCCAATTAGTTTCATACATGTCACATAAATCTCTTTTAGGCTAGGTTAAATTTGAGTTTACTGCAGCTCGCTTTATTCCGTGTCCTGCAGGCATTCCTTCCATATGTTCTGACCGACCAAGGTTGCTTTTACACAGTTAGGAAGTCTCAATTAGTATTTTGCAGCATTTTCTGAAGTTTTGGGGATAATGTACCTGGGGAAAAAAAAATATTTAAAATGATGTTTTTTACTACCTGAGAAGGCAGACAGATTAGACTGGATTGCCTTTTTCATGAAAGGGTAACTAGCTGCAAAACTGTTTCTTCATGCCAGCCCAAAGTATCATAAAAACTGCTTTGTGGCACAAAGAGAGCTTGGAAGGAAGAGTAAAAATGCATGTTATTTTTTTCCCGGCACATCAAGATATGGAAATGCAATTTAAAATATAGTGTCTATGCATTTTATAGAATTCACACTGCTTTTTTTAAATTAAAAGTTTTGGTTCCCATGCTTACCTCATCCTAAGAGTGATAACTTGCCTTGGTAAAGCCTATCAGCTGAGGATTTACTGGGGAGGACAATTCAGCACCACACGGTGCAGCTTTCAGTGTTTCTTTCCCTTCCTCTAATCAGACTGAGACCTTTTTTGCTTCAGAAATGTAGAACCACTAAGGTACTTCAAGCCAAAGGAGCTATATGTACCACAGAAGTTGTTCAACCACCTTCAACTGCTGGGACCTGTGCCTCAATGAATACCATTGTAACACTCCTCAGGCAGTCAGTTTAATTAAATTTACTTGTGTCTTCCTTGTTTTCTGCTTTCTCTGAATATTCCCAGTTTCCTCTGGGTGAGTTACATTTTCATGTATTTTGGCCAGATGACCAGTCAGCTGAGAAAAAGACTTCACCTTTTGCCGGCAAAATTTTCAAAACCCTTGCTGCCATCTGTTTGTTGCATACATTGCTTAATTTTTGGGGGGGTCAACACAATATACAATCTTAGAATCATATTATAAATATTTTCCAAAAATAATTTCCTAAAAGTGGTAGCAGTAGGGAGTTTATCTGAAAAAATAATGTGATTATTGTGCTTACATTAGGAAGCTCATATAGAATTACAGCTTATAGGCCATTTATACGGAGTGTACATAACTAGTTGAGTGAGGCATATGAAGAGGGAGAGGATTCAGATGAGAAATTACCCATTTTTACGCAAGAATATACAGATGAAGATTTTAAGAGTAAACCTGTGTTACCCTTGAAAGTACCATTCTGAAATATTTGTTAAAGTTTGGCCTGCACATTGCAATTCATTATTTAGCACTATTTAATAGTGACAATAGTGGGCATTGCAAGAAAAGACAGGACGGGGTGCATGGCTTTCAAAGTGTTTGAAAGTTTGAAAAAAGGAAACGTAGTTTGGAAATCAAAGTTAATTCCTTTCCAATTTATGCATTATAAAATATGAAACCAGGATGATATATGTACTGATATGGATCATAAAATAATAAGTGAATAATAATGAAATGATAGCAAAGGGGAACTGGAGTATGTCCTTTGTCAGATGTCATGCTTTAGCTTTATATCTTTACATGAACACCTCCTTTGCTTCTCTGTAAACAACATACTTAAGGTCATCAGTCACCAGAGAGTGAACAATATTTACAAGCTTGTGATGGATTTTTGCAGGCTGAGAAATTCGTTATCTGTTGCTTTTCACTGAAAGTGCACTTTTGCAAGCAAAGAAATTAGCCGATAAAACGGTTATCAGTGGCTTTGCATACTGAAAGCCACCAAGTTTCAAAATTCTTGAAAATTCATTAGAGACATTTTATGAAAAGCCTCTTTCTCCAAAAACATTTGATTTGGCAACACTTCCATATTTATCTTCCTTGTTTTTCTTGATTGCTTTTCTTTTCCGTTTACAAGCACAGAAGCATTTCCCTGGTTTTGCAAGAGCTAGTCACAAAATTGTTATTATTTATACTTAGAAGTCTTGCCTTCAAGAGCAAGTTGATGTACCTCAGTGATAATTTAGCCCTAAAAATTTCCAGTACCCACTGCATATTCCTCTGGGACCTTGTCTTAACTGTGAAAAAAGCACTAGCATGTGAAGAAAAATTGAGTGAACAAAGCACTTTCAATTCCAATAGATAGACAGTAAAGTTTTCCCCTATGAAAATTGCAGGTTTTTGGTCACAACAGGCTTTTGCCATATATTGTGTGGTGTACTACGGCATTTTTTATGCTCTGTGGATTTACTTTTGAAATCCTAATTCTCTATTTCTTTTGCTTCTTCCCCTGGTAAAATGTTAACAATTGAACAATGCAACAGTTTACAGGTAATTTGAATTATGGAGAGTGATGAAGGGCAGCAAAGGTTTGGGTATGGATCCTGGTGATGTTCATATAATCATGATAAAGCACCTCCTGTGAGTTGCAGTGCAACAGTTTCTGACTATAGCAATCGCAGCTAAATTGTTCAGCAGTTGGGGTTGCTGGTGGTGTTTATTCTTGTATCAAGTGTTCTCCAAGATTAGTAAATGGCAAGAATAATCTCAAATTACTCCAGATTGTGTTGCTGGTTTACTTGAGTATCTCAGGACCCATTTTCCTTTATTACTAGAACTGCCTGTTTGATATACCTCATTAAAAAATGTACCTTTGAGTAAAAAAATAAAAAGAATATATCTCAGGAGGCAGTCTGGCTCTGTACTTTCTGCTTGTAGAGAAAAATGAGTTAATGAAGTACCGTGGTCACAATTTCCATGAAACACTGCATCACCTCCATTAGAGGCCAGTAAGATGTTTGGCCAATATGTGTTCTTGCACAGTGAGTATCTTTCCATTGCCTTGGGGCAGATTTACAGAAATACTTTGGGAAAAATATATTTTCAAGATTTTTATCCACATAGACAGCTTCTTGCTTCCTTATGTTCTTAAATAAATATATAGGTACGGCACTGAAGGCCACCAGATCTTCTGAGGCACAAAGTCCTACGTTTTGTCTCTTTAGAAGTCTTCCAGGCCAGACAGTCCTGTTAGATGATCTATTCTAGCCTCTTGCGTAGAAATAAAATTTAAGAGGCAGGGTAAGTACATTTTTAACAATGACAAGACAGTACTGTCAGATAATAATTTCTCTTATTTCAAACATTCGCATCTCTTTAATTTTCAAATATTGCATAGTAAAGATTTAGAATGGATTTCCAACTAAAGTTAACAAAGTGGAAAATGAAAACAAGAAATACTGAATAGGGACAGTATTTTCTTCTCTGCATTTGCAACTTAAATGACAGCTGAACAGGACAAGCAGACCTCTGCAGATGAGATGAGAAAGGGGTAATTACAATTTAAGATGTCACGCTGCGGGATTTTTAATTTTATTTTTTTTCCTCACTCTAACAGACAAATTCATTTTGCTGGCAATACTTCTTGTGACACTTCATGTCTCAGTTCCAGGTGTAGGAAGAGCAAATTAGTTGTGTCATGTAGGCCCTTCCGTGCACACTTTGATAGGACTAGGGTGAGCACACGGTGGTGGTGGGACAGATGGACGGACTGCTTTCAGCCAAGGAACAATAGAATCTGCGCTCAGGTCTGCCACGCAAGAGGAGAAAAGGTGAGGAGAAGGGAGGGAGGTGAGATGGCTGATCTCTGCACCGGCTGTGTGCCTTGAAACAATAAGGGTGCTGTAAACAAAGAAGAAGAGGCATTTATGGGTGCTGGGGACGGGTCAGGACAAGCCGTGTGTGTGCAGAGTTCCTCTGCTCATGAGAGGGGGTCATACCTTTGATTCAGAATCTCTTGTTGGTTCCTAGGACAGACATTTTTCTCATTTCTCTATTGGGAGAACAACTACTCAAGCCAATGGGCAGATATCATACTGTAATAATATATATATATGCAGTATACTAATATGTAATAACTGCATATATATGCACACTATAGTAATATATAATACAATGGGTAGTTACTATACTGTATCTACCAGATGTAGAGGATTATTTTTGTTTCTCTGTCAACCTCACTGAAAGCAACGTCTATATTGTTAAGTAATAACAATGACAATTATATTAACAACAACAGTAATAAATTTAAAACCTTTCTTGATCTAGATTTAAGAGATTATTTTGGTCTCAAAGAGAATTTTCTGTTTTGTTAATTTTTATGCTACCTTGAAAGTGGACTTTTTCAATCAGAAACAATAGAATTTTTGTTTTTCATCTGCTGTAAATAACATAGACTTTTACTTAGAGAAGGAGAAAGCCAGTAGTTCTGGTCCTGGAAACAACATCTGACAGCAGCACTTCCATCTGTAAAGTTGTACACCTGCTTCAGAGAACCTGAGACTGAGACAACATAACAGAAAGCACCACATTTCAATTCATATTTCACAGGGTTAAGTAAGTGACGCACAGGAAAAGATAAAACAGAAAAAAAGAAGGAACTCATTTTACCCTTGGGTTGCAATGGAGTTCCCTTCTCACCAGGATAAGCCCTCCGAGGAGTGTGTTTCACGCTTCTTTCAGCACCAGGCTTACACCGGACTGGGCTGCGAGAGGTACCCGCTTTTTTAGCTGAGACGTGCTAACTCTGCTTGCATCTCTGGACAGCTGCGTTTGAGGCTACATTGCATTTCCCACCATAAAAATATCTTAGCATACTGGCTTCATTTTCTAATATTCAACAGCGTATTTAGTCTCTGTGTGAGATTACCAAAGATGAAAACAGACTAGTCACCTGCATTGCACGGTTAGTGAGTCAGAACGGAGTGCGTCACGGCTTCGGACAAAACGAGAGCTGCTTTCCGTGAGGTCTCAGAAGCTAAAGAAGGGAGCAAACGTGTCACCTGTCACGATGGGAGAGTGCAGCTACAATGGAGATAGGGAACTGCCACAAACAAAATGGGAGCGCAAGGAAGATGAATGTTAATGTAAAAGCTGTGACGGAGGCAGCCCAGCTGAAGCACGCTCAGACTGGTTTACAGAGACCCAAGCGATGCTAATATTGAAACTAGGAGCAGACTGAGGCCGTAGTGATCTGTATTCCAGAGACTTTCAAGGTCAAGGGCTTCTGAAAACCACGTTGTGCTTTGCTATAAATCTGATGTCTAGTGGCAATGTGTGGTGAAATAGTCCTCTTTTAACAGGGACTTTGTTTTGATGTTATGCTTTCTAATTCAAGTGGTCAACAACAGATTAAAAGAAAGAAGCAAAGGAAAATGCATGGATTGTAAGACTCAAAGGTGCTCTTTAGTGATCCTGTATCACCAAAAATGCAACTAACAAAACCATACAGTGTTTCATTAAAGTTTCAATGAAACTGACAACCTGTTTTGCTATGTTAAACTCAGTTGGCAATCAATGTTCGGCCCATCATTCGCAGTTAAGTAAATATGAAACTAAGAAATTAGTGAGAATCTCCTACATGACGTAGCATTTGGGTTGTTGGCTTTCATGCTGATAAATTTCGGTTGTCTGTGCTGAAGGCAGTAAACCAAATCTTAATTGACTGCCAAATTCTGAATAATAAGTCCTGAATTCCTTCAATGATCTTCATCAGCATTTTTACGGTTAACAGTGGTCTTGGAATAACTGCTGCTGCTTCATCTGCCAGCCACCTGATGCCATGTGTTACAGGCAGTAGCTCATAACAGGGTTAATTTGCACGCTTTGTCACTGAAAATTCATAAATTTGCCTTCCATCTGAAAATATGACTAGTAAATTTGCAAGTTTTTATGTGCACCTGCTGGTTTCCAGCCTCCTGTGGAAGCCTGGCCTTCAATCTCTGGATGCTCATGACTTCTCATCGTAAGCTAGTACCTGTCTGTAATACGGTCCTGGTTTACCTCTCAGTGGTTTCATGGGAAAAGGAGGGAAAAGAGATCACATGGTAACCAGACTAGTGAGCCTCATGCTGTTCAAGACTTTTATGGGACTGTTCTCAGCAGCGTTTGCCATGATGCTTTGCAACAAGAAGAAAACAGGAGATCCACTTGTCAGACTCAGCAGGACATTCAAAACTTAGATCAGTTGTTACTGAACTGAAGTCTCTCGAAGTCTGTTTATTTAAGTTAAAATGCAGGCCACGTTTTCTTTCAAGTTTTTGTATTTTTATAGTCTGAAAGACATCTTACAGTCAAATTGTTAAATATTCCCATTGAAAACCTACATTGCTTTTCTCTATGCACAACTTTTTGTACATGTTAATGTGTTTTTAATGCAAGTTAACAGACGAAAACCAAATAGAAGACTTTTCATTTAATAATTTGCTGAGATCTTGTGGTTTGGTTTTAATGAAGAATAGATTGGTTAAGTTTTCGCTAGAGTTTGTCCCAACACCTGAAACAGAAATTGTCTTGCATTTCAGTGTGAGTTTTCTGAATACTCTTAAAGTCTTCAGAGATGTGAGTTCTTTCTTGCTTTTGTGGTTCTGGAAACCAGAAAATTATTAAACTGGAATAGAATTGTGTTGGTAAGGCATATTAAGCTGCTTTAAATCATAGAATCTTAGAATCATAGATCATAGAATGGTTTGGGTTGCAAGGGACCTTAAAGATCAGCTAGTTCCAACGCTCCTGCCGTGAGCAGGGACACCTTCCACTAGACCACGTTGCTCAAAGCCGCATCCAGCCTGGCCTCGTTTCTGTCATTACCCTTTGTCCTATCAGTACATGCCTTTGTAAAAAGTCCCTCTCCAGCTTTCTCGTAGGACTCCTTTAAGTACTGGAAGGCTGCAATAAGGCCTCCCCAGAGAATTCTCTTCTCCAGGCTGAACAAGCCCAATTGTCTCAGTCTGCCCTCATAGGAGAGCTGCTCCAGCCCTCTGATCATTTCTGGGGCTCTTCTCTGGACTCGCTCCAACAGGTCCATGTCTTTCTTATGCTGAGGGCCCCAGAGCTGAACGCAGTACTCCAGGTCGGGTCTCATGAGAGTGCAACAGAGGGGGAGAATCACCTTCCTTGACCGGCTGGTCACACTTTTTTGATGCAGCCCAGGATACAGTAGGCTTTCTGGGCTGCAAAAACACATTGCTGGGTCATGTTGAGCTTCTCGTCAACCAATACCCTACCAAGGTCTTCTCCTCAGGGCTGCTCTCAATCCACTCATTGCCCAGCCTGTATTTGTGCTTGGGATTGCCCCGACCCATGTGCAGGACCTTGCACTTGGCTTTTTTTGAACTTCATGAGGTTTGCACAGGCCCCCCTTTCAAGCCTGTCAAGGTCTCTCTGGGTGGCATCCCTTATCTCCAGCATGTCGACTGCACCACAGAGCTTGGGGTTGTCAGCAAACTTGCTGAGGATGCGCTCATTCCCACTGTCCGTGTCGCTGACAAAGGTGTTAAACAGGGCCAGTCCCAGTACCAACCTCTGAGTAACGCCACTCGTCACTGGTCTCCACTTGAACGTAGAGTCACTGACCGTAAGACTTTGAGTGCGACCATCCAGCCAATTCCTTATTCACCGAATCGTCCACCCATCAAATCCACAACTCTCCAATACAGAGACAAGGGTGTTGTGTGGGGCAGCGTCAAATGTTTTGCACAAGTCTAGGCAGATTATGTCAGTGCTAATGTGAATGACGTTAAAATGCTAAAACTCCTTGGAATGGAGGGCAAGGTTTTGCCAAGACTAGGGCGAGAAATCAAGGTGCATAAAGATGTCATTAGTGGACTAAGGAAGGATGTTAATTATCCATTTTGCATTGAGTATTGGAACAAATGTAAAGCTTACTTCAGCCAGCTTTAAGTGATAACAGGAATATATTTGTGCCTACTCTTTTTCTTTTTTTTTTTTAAATTTAAGATAAAGACTGTCTTAAACCAGTCTCAAACTTTTTTGTAGAGCATGTACAAAGCAACTAAAATAATTTTTCTTGTTAACTGCCTAAAGCTTTCATTACAAAAACAACACAAGAGATACTGTGTAATTATGACAGTGACAGGGAAAACAAACCAAACCCATGAACCATCAGTTAACCATCAGTTAACTGATATGAATGTAGCTGCTTTAGTTTGTAATGACCCTAAACAACAGTTAGTCTGCAAATTGTTCCCCACAGTCGGGCTGGTGTCACTTATTCATCAAAGCACACAGAGAAAAGGAGAGGAACAAAGAAATCTAAAGGCATAGCATATCTTTTTAGAATGAGTTTTGTGTGCACATGAATATGTATGAAGAAGTAGCTAAGAGAATACAGAAGCTGTATTTATTCATAATTTGACCATTACGATTTGAAGGTAAAACCAGTTACATATGAAAGGTCTATCCCTAGAATATTTATTTGATTGCTAAATCATTGTTCCTTGTGTTGATTTTTCAGCAGTTACCTCTAATCAATGTATTGGTGAGAGAGACTGAGCAAAGTGTGAAGTTTTCCCGAGCTCTCTATGTTCGTAAGGTAACTGGTATTTCACCAGAACAGCAGTGAATGAAGGGCACATTTCTGGAATAGCAACATTTGGCTTTTCAGGAACAAAGCAGTCAATCAGCATGTTTGTGCCTATGGTAGATAACGTGTAATTCAAGGAGGGAGTGTGAGGGGAAGAATGTAACACACCGAGTCAGAGGCTGCACTTCCAGAAAAAGAACGATATGACTCTGTCCTTACATCAGTCTGGCCCAGCAAATCCATGGCACGTCTGTCCTTGAGCCTTAAGTGACAGGATTTGTATCAAAAGTCCAAAGGCAAGACAGCAAGACAACTTGAGCAATGCACTTGTCTTGCTCCAAATTCAATGTTTTGAATTTTCAGACTCAAATTAGCACCATTTATTGAAAAAATGCAGAAAAAAGAAAGAGGAGTTGGTCAAACAGAGGAATTTTTTCCTATTTTTAAAAGAAATCTATTTGTCATGTTACTCTTTTTGACAGAAAGTCTCTCATTTTGAAAGAAAAAATTAACCAAACCAAAACTAAGGAAAGTAATGGTAATTTCCCAAGCCGTGTAAGGAGCAGAGACTTCTACAAAATCTGGGAACATTCTATGTCTCTGAGGAGCTGTATTTTCAAAAATTAGGCTTTATGGCCTTCCACTTAAAAAAGCTGTTTCACTATCAGCTGTACAACGAAAAACTACTGGTAAGCCATCTGTTCAGTTACATTTCTTGGTGTTGAGGGTAATGGGCTGGTTGCAATTCTTTACTTAGCAGATAATTTAACATCAGGTACACTTATTAAAATTATATGTAGATTTTCATACTTATACAGGAAAAAAGGTCTGTTATGCAAAATAAGTTTTATAGTGGTATTTCTACATTACATTTTTCATATTTTTCATTGAAATAATGGCAAATTCAGGAGCTCTCGTTAGCAACTCTTTCCTTCCTTTCCCAGTTTGTGGGACAGACATAGGGTCTAATCCCAGGAGACTTTGTACATACACCTGGTAGCAAAAACTGCTACTTGCAAGCTATGCAGAGGGATTTACTGGTGCTGCCAAAACCAAATGCTTGTAGTGGACACAATCTGCAGCAATGACAACAAATGTTTTACGACTCTAGAAATTGTATTGTGACCTTCAGGGGAACACCCACAACCACTGTAATGGGCCTCTCCACTGATAGCTTGGAAAGTTTGGTCCTTATGGTTAGAGGGAGCAAAGGACAACTGAAATATCCCCGTATTTAATTTTCATTTAGAACAGGTTGCTCTTCTTGCAGTTTATCATATCCTGCAAAACACTGACCATGATAGCAGTGGTTATAAGCATAGCACCTCCTTCTCAGGGCCCTGCATCTCTTCTGGAAAGGCAGTATAACTCAGTTGTTTCTTTCAAATTTCTCTGTCAGTTCTCCGTTCTCACCCACCAGTTCTGTTGCCTGAAGAATCGGAGAAGAATAGATGGTTCCTTTTCCTCCCTGCCCTCTCCCACGTGTTTTCTGCCCAGGATTGTCTCTGGGGTGTCAGGAGATGGGGAGCCCTGTCATACCGTGCAGGGAAAAAGCTAGCAGCTCAGTATCGTGCAGGCTGACGGGAACGCCTCAGCTGGTTTTGAACAGTGTGAAGGAGAGCACTTAGGCACCTGAGGGTCTCCCAGGGGCTGTGTTAGCCCCACGTGGCTCAACAGCACTTCCCTTTTCCAGCTGAAACTTTCTTGACGTGAGAAGCTTTTTTACATTCAGAAGCAGCCCCACCAGCTCACATTTTTAGCTGCCTAGCAAAAATATTCACATTGATAAGGCACTGACATTTATTGTGTTATGCTAGTTAACTTGCAATAACATGTATTTTTGGCTTATCTCCCTTGTCCAAGCAACACGTCTATATCTAGGAAATTTATAAACAGCCAACGTGTGCATATGCTCATTCAAAATGCAATTAAATATTGTTACGGCATTGTATGTAATGAATCCCTTATTTTTCCTCACTATAAAAAGGGGTGCCAGAAGAATAAAAAGCTGTAGAAGAGTATGAATCCTGCCGAGGTAACCCAGGCTGCCTGAGTGCACCCTGGACTTTCTGTGACTCTTCTCTGCTTCTCTTTCCCGAGAGATCCCTTACACCCTGCACGGCAGATGAACTCAAAATAACATTCAAAAACAATCTGTTAAAAACCAGCATGACAGGGAGCCCTAATACACTTGCAGCAGACAGTATTATTTCTAAACTTTCAGAAGCTCTGTGTTGTGGAAAGACTTAAAACAAAGATATTGTTAATCAAATGAAGAGACACACAGCCCCTGCTCCTGTGCCCACTTTCAAAAAGGTGCCGTCCAGATGTGAGTTTATAAACTCTGCTAGGTCTCTGATGGGAGAGCAATTTATTCTAAAATTGGTGTGTTTTACTCATGATCTTGCTTATCATGCCTTCCCAATACCAAGAACTTGTTGATATCTTTGGAAATACCTTTATCTGCTGGTTTCTAATCTGGTGGACTATCCGTGATTCATTATTAACAATATTATGAAATTATTCGCACTCAGATACTGCCCCAAGTGTGAGCGCTGATCTCTAGCCATATTTCCAAAGAAACTAGCCTCTGTTTGATTCATTTTTTAAAGAGTAAGCCACCACTGAAGGGATGAAATGGCTTCCTTATCAGGTCTGATGGTTTTTGTGGAGCTGTTTCAAAGGCATTGGCGTGTCTTCATTCTCTGATCACCTAACCCGGTGCTTTGAATTCCGTCTGAGCAGCAGGCACTTAAAAGTAACACTTTCATTCAATAACATGACATTTTGGGTTCTATTTGTATCTTAGTTGAAGTAACTCTATTAAGGTGTTGCAAAATGTCTTTAAAAGAAAATGAAAAGTACCTGGCTTTCCTACAATGTTAGCCTGTTTGTTGTTTGCAAAAGAAAACCCTTTATCTTTATTTGGTCTAAAGAAAAACAGTAGCTGGCATTTACTGCTATCATCAATTACTTCGTATATAATACCTACAAACTAGAATGAGTTTTACAGAAGGTTAGGAAGATAAAGGGCTTCCCTCAAAGACCTTTCTACCACACCAGTGCTTTCCAGAAATAGACTGGTGATGCAGGTATACTTCACACGGGTTTTTTTGCAAGGATTCCGTTATATCACTGTTGTATAATTTCAGGAGCTCACGACAGAGATTGCTCTAACGAAAAACCATGTAAAGGTTCCTGAAACTGGCAAGCAGGGAAAAAGGTAAACACATAAAACATCCCTGTACTGAATTCGACCAAGGGGCTGCCGAGCCCCATTTTCAGTCTCCACTCCCCAAAAGTGGGAGCCTAGGGTAGAAAATACCAGAGCAAGGCAAGCAAGGGGGAAGCATGCAGTGATCTCTCCCTGGCAGCCCTTCCAGGCTGCAAGTGAACTCTCTGAATTGACAGTGACATTATTGTAGGTAACAACAGTTGATGGATTTTCTCCCATGAATTTGTCTAGTTACTTCCTGGAGGAAAGTTCATTCACAACCGACGATGCAAGATGTTTCACAGGTTAATCAGAAATGTTGAAAAAGCGCCTCAGGAAGTTGTTTTGCATCTGTCACCTCTTAAAATCATTTGATGTCTCCTAGTTCCTTTACTGGAAGGGGCAGTGAACAATAAATCTCTATTCACTCTGTCGCAGTCATTCAGTGTTGCATAGACGCTTGCTGTATTCTTTTCTATTTTTTTCCCAGGTTGAAGCATGCCAGGTTGTGAGGACTCCAAGGACATTTCACCATAGGTACATTTCTGCACAGTTTACAAAATGGATGAAACCAACTTTCTGCATTCAACACCTTGAATGGTGGGGGTGCTTAGACTGCAGAAGGTTGTTCTGCAGTATCACCTTTGTTCCAACTTCCACTAAAAAAGCTCTATAAAAATTAAAAAAAACCAAAACACTTGAGAAGGTGATGCTTGCATTTGCTGGTTAATAAAAAAAAGGAAATTAAATTGGAGCTTTGTTGGGCATCGACAATTAAAGTTGTTTTACCTGTCTTCCCCCTTTCACTTACTGTTATCTGGGTCTCCAGTGTGTAACATAATAACAAATTGGCACTTACAAATTGAAAAACCCCAACCAACTGGACAAACCACCCACCTTGCCCTCATGGGTCCCTGCCGGACGGAATTTACTTTCAATCTGGCTTAGGTGAGAATAAGAGGAAGCTTCCACAGACTGGACGACGTGAAAGGGTGGCAAAGACAGCTTGATTGCATGCTTTTGCTTGGATAACAAATCTCTGGTCTTACTGTTAATGCACTCTTAGGATTTTTAGACTAGCTGTCTAAGAAGGCAAATGTGTTTTCATTCTAAGCTGTCCAAAACGAACAAAAAATGCTGCTCAAAATGGCCAGAAGGACTGCGTTTATGGCAGACATTTTATGATTATTTTCACACTGACATACGAACCTGAGCTGATCCTGCTCATAAGCTGTCTTGCACAGGCACCCATGGATAGTGCTTGTTAAAAAACCCCATTAATTACAGGGGGTTTGGCACGGGGGTAGTGTTTGTATGGGGAATTAAAAGGCTCGGAGAGGATCGTCAGGTGCTGTCCAAATGAGGATGGGAGCCTCTGTTGCAAGAGTGCTCTCAATGACACCTTCAGCTGAGCCAGGAGAACCTCCTCGAGTGTTGTTTTGCTCAGTTCTTGTAACCCAGACGTCTGTGGTTGCATGTGACCACCCCAGGACGTGGAGGATCCCTCACTCTTGTTGTCTTTACCTGCAAATCGTCTCCCACATATCCTGAATACGAGAGGCTGCCCTGCAAGGTTATTTCTCCACCTGCAGAAAGCTTCTGTTGTCGAGATTTAAATGTCTGATCAGCAAATAGCTGACCACTTCTGCAGCAGGAGCTGCGGGGCTGCCTCCAGATCAATCCACCCGGGCGTTCGTCAATGCATTTACACATACGGGTGGGAGGACTGGCCACAGCAGGAACTGCCTGGGACAATGTCTGGAACGGTCTGAGGCTCCCACCTGGAGAGTGCCTGCAGCGACCAGCCACACGGTTAATTGCAGAGGTGGCGGGGAGCTCAGCACCTCGTTCCACGCTGGTCCACTCTCTCCGGCCAGTCCACCGTCTCGCCCTGGCAGATGGCTGCCCGAGTACCCCCAGACTACCCAGGGCATGAACGATTCGAGTGCTCTCAGCGTGCACACAGGCACAGCCCTGATATCCCACTACACCACAGTAATAACTGAAGGATAAACTTGAATTTCACATTTGTGATGTAAGTTCCATAGCCTTTGGCTCAGCTCATAGAGCTAGATTTATACTTTCTAAGCCTTTCCTTCTTAAAACAGAATTTGAGGAGCTGAGAATGCCCCCAGAAAAGCGTCATTAATCTGCCTATTTTTGTGCAATAAAAAATGAAACGGTGCCTGAGAAGGCAATTGCAGTGGCTAGCAATAAATACGCACCCAGCAAGACAATGAAATAAACCACTTATATTTTCATTAATTCCGAAATGCAGTTAAGAACACCTCAACCTTCACTTATGCCTATGTGTATAAATTCATGCACACACATGCAAAAATATCCCTTCCATTTTAGGTCCTCCTTAGGTCATGTATTAAACAAATTAAGGAAACAAATGAAGGAAACAAAGAAAGTAAATTTTTAATATGAAAGGTGTTTCCAATACAAATACTTGCAAGCTAACTTTGTAAGGTAATGCCTTCCAGGAATCTTTATGTAATGTTAATTTGTGTTTCAATTGTACAAATAGTTTCTCCGCTTGCGCTGAAGCAATTTCATACCTGTAGACAACCGAGAAGAACTCAGTGCACACTCTCGATATTGGACAAAATCCAAACTGAACGAAGTAGTGAAGCTCAACAAAATACTTGTCTTGATCAGTTCAGCTAGTGCTCGGAATACACCCCTTCTGAAAAAGCATTTCAGTACAATGTTGTATTGTTGATATTGCAGCATTAGTCATGAAAACTTGAATCAAATGTCATGTACTTGATTAAATCAGTACTTCCATTTAGAACAACTCAGTGAGATGCAGATAGAGCATCTAAACTTACAAAACAGAGGACAGAACTGAAGTAGGTGTGGTTTAAGAATCAATGAAAACACAAACTTAATGGAGAGATAATCAAAACATCAAGAAACTGTTTTCATTAAAGCACCCTCATAATAAAATACTATAATAAACTTTTTTTTTTCAGTTCTGAATAACAATGGCAGCACCATCTCTTCCTCTGGCATAGATCATCAGTTTTTGATGAGATAAAAGGCTTGGAAGTATTAATAGTCAAGAAGTCATGTGTAATTGTATTGGCATTCCTACTCTATTAATGCAGGAGCTCGCTGGCAGGATGCCACTTATGAAGAAAATCTAGCATTGGTATTGATTTCTGCTGGGTTTTTTTGTGGTGTATATGCACACATTTGCTCTGAAAAGGTAGTCTGCAAATACACCGTGGATTCCCAGCCTACTCTGTTTCCAAGACGTGATGGGGGGTGAACATTCAGGCGCAATTAAGGATACTGATTATGTTTTTCCTCCTTAAATAGCAATACTGAAATCCAATCTGAACTCCCAGGGTTAAACTGCATTCTCTCCAGCACCATCCCTGGAAGTTAATTGAACTGTACTCACTGAGCTATGAAAAGCTGTTACTTACCTTTGCGATGAAGCCTTGCAGAGCTGCGGAAGGTGTTCAGTACCTAAATGAAAGGCAGGAAGATATATGTCCTTAACTCACATTTATGCTTTTGAAAGTTCTCCTCCCAGCTACTTGGATAGGAAACAACGTGGACATACTCGTATTAAACTGAGCTGAAACCCCTCTCTCCATAAAGACGTGAGATGAGAGTGGGTCCACGTGACTTGGGTCTGGAAATGGTCTAGAGGTGTTTGCATGATTTCTTTCCCTTGAGGTTTCCCCAGATGCGTATCCCCTTTGTTTCCTTTCCCAGGTAAGTTCAATGAGAGTCTGTGCTGCGAAAGCAGGAAAAGCAAGCACCGTCTTTTATCTGTGGCTCAGGGTTGTACCAGGTTTCTCAGCACTGCGGAAGTACCAAGGGCGAAGGTAGTCATTCACATCCACCTTTTTATTTCTTCATGTGCCCCAAGAAATGAAACCCATTGATCCCTTTACTGCCGGTTAACAGAACAGTTACATTTCAAGGTATTTACAAGTCAGTTTTAGCTTTAAGATAAAACTGGGAAAAATCCCAGATTTTAAGGAAGAAAACCTCGTCCATTAGATGCTGCATGAACAGGAGGTATATCCTTAAAGATACGTGCCAACTCGCTTTATTTGTGTCTTTAGTAATTATTCTTTGTCTCCATGTGCAAAATGGAAAGCACTTTAATTTGACTGAAAATTTTAAAAATCAGGAAAAAATAAAAAATAGGTACCAAGGCAAAAGGAGAAAAGTAACGGAGAAAGTAACGGAGAAGAGTGTGTATCTGCTGCAATCGACTGTTCCCCTCTCCCTGTTCCCAGAAGGGTGTCGATGCAAGATACAAACCAGAAGACACGGCATTTGCTTGGCTGCATACATACAGTTTGCAGTTTAAGCCTGAGTGAAGGGTTCACTTTTGCCGTTCCTGTGTCTGACCCCACAGTCTGTAGTTGCAGATGTTTCTGTGTGAGGGGGTGGAGAACAGGAACTCATTGCACTGAGGCGTCAGCTGCAGCTGGCTTCATACCTTTTTCATACATCCAGTAAACGTTAAATGTGGGAAGTGCCTTTGGAAAGCAAACGTATGCAGATTCTGAGCGAGATACCAAATATACGCTAAACCCTGATTTTACACATGCTTGTCTATCACAGCTAGTATGACTTTGCTCCCACAAATGCTGAATTTCTTGAGGCAGAAAGTAAGATTTATACGCAAGTTAAACCAGTTTGACCATGGATTGTACATGTAAAAGTGGCTTGGTTGTGCCATATGAGTTTATGAACCAATAAGCTGTGGTTACAGACAGTCTGTTCTTTACCAAATTTCAAATTATTTGCCAAGAATCTTTTTTTGTAGG
This sequence comes from Sagittarius serpentarius, assembly GCA_034782735.1. Classification (NCBI taxonomy): domain Eukaryota; kingdom Metazoa; phylum Chordata; class Aves; order Accipitriformes; family Sagittariidae; genus Sagittarius; species Sagittarius serpentarius. The sequence continues at coordinate 30,832 of JAVKLA010012331.1, forward strand.
TCAGTTGTACACAGGCAGAAAATAAATCCGTACTTGCCACAGTTACTGTTTATACTTAATTCTTAGGTTTTGAAGAAGTTTGCAGCATAGTGTAAGTTGACAAATAAGTAATCTGGTAACAATTTAATAGTATCAGAATCTTTAATTATTTTCACGTCTTAGTAGACATAGTGTTTTCCAAGGTTTTTAATTGTGTATTTCTGTTTCTCCAAATTTTGGAATTTCTCATGAATTTGTATTTAATTTTGATTTTCAAGATTTTCGTTTTCTAGATTCAATACACTGTTCTTTGTAGTCTTCTCTGATTTTAACTGTTGAGTTATACAATGATCTGTATGTGGGATTTTTACATCCTGTGTTCTAAATGTTCTCAGAATCTTTTAGTAAGATATTTAAACAAATTGAAAAGCAGAAAGTAGCAAGAGAATCGAAAGATCTGCTTTTTAGGTTTATGTGTCAGCAGAAACACTTAGAATTAAGCTTAGAAAATGTGGAGTGGGTGAGGAGACATTCAGTGAAGCAAGAAAGTCAGAAAATTGGTACAAACATGTCTCAGTTTTAATGACACCTTCGTGGATTTTGGGGGAGCCCGTGGTAGGAATCGTGATCAAAACGAGAGCAGAGAAGACCTTCCCTCCTGGGTGGCCCAGTGCTTAGGGCAGGCGCTTGAGATGTAGAACATACGCTCCGACAACGCCTGTATAAAACAGAGCTGCCCCAGTGGGAATGTGAAATGCAAAAACCGCCCCACCTTTGATTTCCATCTGGCTGCCGCAGACTGGAGCTGTTAACACAACACGACCAAAAGCTGCTGCAATCAAGATTACGGAGGTGAGCCTAGTACTAAGATGTATCTCTTCTCAGCTGTGGAAAACAGTAAAAGGTGTAATCTTTGTCCTGATGAGGCGTGGGAAAATGCTTACATGACGTGTGTGTAAATAGGTAGGTAGAGACAATCAGATTTATGAAGAAGTGTTTTGCACAAGAAAACTATTCCAGTACACCACTAATTATGAGTACTAGAAGGGAACTTGGAGCTGCCTGATGAGTGCACTGTAACATTACTGAGGACGCTGGGGAATAAAGGGAAGGATGTGGGGAGGCAGAACAGATGCTCAAAGAGAAAAAGAGATCATTAACTATAACGTACTATGTTAGTATTGAAAGCATAATACACAAGTAAAGAGATTTTAGTGTTTATGTTCATGTTACTTGAATCATTTTTTTCCTTAGCAGTGTCCTTGCAGAAACCTAAATTGACACCATTATATATGTGACATTGGCAAACCAACGCACCAAGTGCTAATGTATTTTCATTTATGCTTAGGCATTCTTTTGCGTCTTTACATAACTGGAGAGATCTTCAGGGATCTCTACACACTAGCTCTTTATTCATTCATAGTGACTGAGAGAATGTAAGTTTATGTGAGTTGCACTACTCTGCCTGGTGAAATAAAAACACAAGAAGAAATGAAGTGTAGCTGACTTAGAGCTGAGTGGACAGGGTGTAATGGAAATCATACATTGTGAGGAGTAATTCTCTGTCATTTGCTGGGTAAGACAGCTATGAAGCCAGCAAAAGCTGTCACTGGGAGTCATTGGGGATATTATGACCAACAGTAATTTGAAGAACTACAGGGATTTAATCTGCTCAAACAGTGGGTTAAATTTATCATCCACTCATCATAGAGTTAAGTCAACAGGGTGCACTGCAGCTGAATTTGATCCGATAGTTTTCCTTGCTGTTAATTTGCTAAATTAGGCTTTGTGTTGATCTCTAGTAGGTCCTGTGTGTGTCTGTTTTATTGATGTGTCCCCAGTAAATCTAAAATGTGCATCCATACCTGTATTTTCAGGGGAGGGATTAATATATGCTTTTTTTCTCCTTTTTCACTCAGTTATTAATTTTCACAGAAGCAAGAGCTGCTTTGAACTGCAGAAACTTCATTCCCCATTTTTGCAAAGCTACAACTGTTTTTGATACAGCTAAAATTCAAACTGGTAGACCCTTGGTCATGTGTCTCATTTTCTGCAATGCTGGCTAATTTAAACCCCTGAAGCAAACTCTGCTGCTCAATGTATTGCTGCACAATCAATTTTCACTTTGTCTTGCAGTTCATTTTTCCTCCCATTTCTTTGTATCACTGACTTCTAAGCTGGGCTGTGAATTAATGTTTTCACCTTACAGTGAGCAATGCCTGTCTAGCTTGGTCTTTAGGGTGTTCTTTCTCTTTTCATTGTAGCATACTGCTTCCTTTCGTCCCTTACGTCTTTCCAGTCTCAGGTAACAGTACATTCATGAACTGTTGCCGGACAAAGAAGAATTAAAAATTAGCTGCCTGCCTAAGGAGGAGTTTCTGCATCAGCTCAAGCAAAAAAAATCGTATTTTTTTATCGTTGAGGGAAAATACTCACCAGTAAGACCAGATTTTAAGTACTAGGTCTTCCTAAACACAGAAATACTTTGCTGAAACAACAGAATGCTTTAGAATAACATGTATTGCATACCACATCACATTTGCCATGAATGTCTGTGTCTACCATCTCCTAAGTATTTCTGAACTGAGCCAAGCAGAATTATAGAAAATAGCTAATAGTCAAATATGCAGAGGAGGCAAAAGAATCTAATTTGAGAAAAGCAAACCACCTACTGTTTCAGAATTCCTCAGCTTCCAAATATCAGCATTGAGATCGTTGCTCTACGCAGAATGAACCTTTCAGTAAATCAGCTAACATAACATGCAGCTTTTACAAGCAATTTAAGTTACCATATTCAGTATTACACCGGAGCAGATTGTGACTCACTAGTATGGAAATAAAGAGCCGTGGCAGGTAGTTGGGCTGAGCAGCAGTTAGCTACGGTCCCAGGAAGAGCTCCTTTCACCGCAGCCGTGCTCTGAACCGGAGCGGCGCAGGGTGCAGAAGCACTTGCGGGGTCGTTCCTCGCATCCTTCCTGCCACCCACGAGAAGGAGCAGTGGGACACGACGCAACATGCAGATTTTGCTCGTGCCTCTCTTCAGGGCTGCCTAGGAATGGACGTTCCTTCACCAAACTCAATCCTCCCCGAACATGTATGATCAAAGCAAACCCAAACATACTAGCTGTTTGCCCACCCAACAGGTTGCAGCATTAGAATGCTGGGAATTATTTGTTTCATTATTTATCTAATCTGTGGAATTTCTCTATCAAAAAGCTACTTTATTCTCCTTTCTAACGCCACACACTAGTGTTGATTCTCTTTATACTTACAGGCCCGTAACTTCATTAAGTCGATTTGTACAATGTCTGTTCATACTCCTCGTTAAGAGGAAGGTTACATTAAAGGGATTTAAGAGCTGAGCTATGAACGACTTTCAGTTTATTTTCCATCCTTGACTATTATATCAGTGTGTCCAGTTATTTCCTAGACTACTTTTACAGATATTTTTTAAAGTAAAATTCTTTAACCAGCAGAAGTTGTAGTGGAGTTAAAGTGGAAAATCTCTTTTCCTCCTCAAAGAGAGAGAAAACACTGCAGAAGTGGAAACACTGGACACAACTAAAAGGATTGAGTTAGAGGGAAAATTTGGTTCCTGATGGTTCTGTAATAGTGTACTAAGTGCTGAAATCATAAATCTGTACCTCCATGCTAAAAAAAGAACAACACAAGCAAGTCTCAGGAACTCACTACCAAGTCATGCTGGAGACCACTCACAGCCTGCTGGTTTTAGGTGTCTTCTGATAGTGTTTTCCCAAACATGAAAATGCAGATGGTATACAATTACAGATGTTTATACTTTTTTAAGTTACTATTTATGCATTTCACAACCTTTAAAACACTTAGCTACACAACAGCCTGAGAACTAGAGAGTGCAATGAGTCGAGGATGCAGACAAAGTCTGGGTTCCTCTCAGCTCAAATTAATTATTAATTACTTTGGTCAGTTTAAGAAATGTAAGTTTACAACACCCTCAGGTCCCCTAAATTATTTGCCATTTTGATGAAGTACCTTCCCTCTCTGAAGAAACTGGCAGGGGCATGCATGTTGTATATGTCCTGCTGACGGCACCAGGGCGTGAGGAGCCTTTGACAGCCAAGATGCATATTGGGGAGCACGGAGGAGCCAAACTGGTTCACCCTGGAGAAGAAGAGGGAAGGGGAAATCTAACTGCAGTTGACCTAAATAGGCTAAGCAGGGGCACTTCACTGGGAAGACAGAGGTACACAGTAAAAGGCATGAAGCAATTAACACAAATTACAGCAAGGGAAATCCTGACTGTGTATAAGGAGAAGAAAAAAAGAAAAAAGAAACCCTGGCTGTGTTCAAGCACTGCATCCACAGAGGTGGTGTGGTTTAACCCTGGTAGGCAGCTAAGCCCCGCACAGCTGATGGCTCACTCCACTCCAGTGGGATTTGGGAGATAATTGGAAGGGTGAAAGTAAGAAAACTCATGGGTTGAGACAAAGACAGTTTCACAAGTAAAGTAAAAGCCACGCGCACAAACAAAGCAAAACCAGGTATTCATTAACCACTTCCCATGGGCAGGCAGGTGCCCAGCCATCTCCAGGAAAGCCGGGCTCCATCACGCGTAACGGTGACTTGGGAAGACAAACAGCATCACTCCGAACATCCCCCTATTCCTTCTTCTTCCCCTAGTTATTATTGCTGAGCATGACATCATACCACAGAAACAATCATAGAATCATAGAATAATAGTTTGGGTTGGAAGAGACCTTAAAGATCACCTAGTTCCAAGCCCCCTGCCATGGGCAGGGACACCTTCCATTAGACCAGGTTGCTCTAAGCCCCATCCAACCTGACCTGAACACTTCCAGGGATGGGGCATCTATCCCCTCTCTGGGCAACCTGCTCCAGTGTCTCACCACCCTCATTGTAAAAAATTTTCGTCCATATATCTAGTCTAAATCTAGCCTCTTTTAGTTTAAAACCATTACCCCTTGTCCTATTGCAACAGGTCTTGCTAAAAAATGTGTGCCCTTCTTTCTAATAAACCCCCTTTAAGAACTGAAAAGCTGCAGTAAGGTCTCCCTGGAGCCTTCTTTTCTCCAGGGTGAACAACCTCAGCTCTCTCAGCCTTTCCTCATAGGAGAGGTGCTCCAGCCCTCTGATCATCTTTGTGGCCCTCCTCTGGACCTGCTCCAACAGGTCTATGTCTTTGTTATTTTCCTGGTTTTGGCTGGGACAGTTAATTGTCTTCCTAGTAGCTGGTACAGTGCTGTGTTTTGGGTTTAGT
>JAVKLA010012332.1:0-35325 GCA_034782735.1 Sagittarius serpentarius
GTAGTTCCCAGGGTCTTCCTTTCTACCCTTTTTAAAAATGGGTACAACATTTCCCTTTCTCCAGTCTCCAGGGACTTCCCCTGACTGCCATGACTTTTCAAATATCATGCAGAGTGGCCTGGCAACTACATCAGCCAATTCCCTCAGGACTCTGGGATGCATCTCATCAGGTCCCATAGACTTGTCCACGTTCAGGTTCCTCAGGTGGTCACGAACCTGAACTTCTCCTACAGTGCGGGGGCTTTGCTCCCCCAGTCCCTGCCCTGAGGTCCATCCACTCTAGAGCTGTGGGAAGAGAGGTTGCCAGAGAAGAGCGAGGACTCATTGAGTACCTCAGCCTTCTCCTTGTCTGCTATTGCCAGTCTTCCCATCTCGCTTGTCAGAGGGGGCACGCTTTCCTTAACTCTCCTTTTCTGGTTGACATACCTGTAAAAGCCCTTCTTATTGTTCTTAGCATCCCTTGCCAAAGTCAGCTCCAGCTGCGCCTTGGCCTTCCTGACCCCATCCCAACACAACCGGGTAGCTTCCCTGTACTCTTCCCAGGATATCTGTCCCCACTTCCACTGCCTGTGCATGTCCTTCTTGGATAATAAGATACATTGTTAACTTAAATTCAGATTGCATTGGATTTGGGATCTATACATTGTAGGATTTTTTTTTCAAATGATTAAAATATTTTTCAGATGTCTTACAGTGGTAAGTTTAGGAATATTTTAGTGAAAGCCAGTAGATGGCTATAATAAGAAAAAAAAACTAGCGGAGACCCAAAAGCTTAGTATATATTGTGTCTTGGACCTTTCCTGATATGGTTAAATCTCTTGGTCCTCCTTGAGTAAAAATACGTCAAAATACGTGCTGTTTTAAAGGAAGAACCATACTTTCTAATAGCTCCACTTACTCCTTGAAATTATATCAGGAAAGGATATTGCTAATGTTTTGGGGTTTTTTTGTAAAGACAAGTATTCTGTCAAATGCAAATCTCTTGCACTTTTTCCTTGACAAGTTCTGTTGCAGGATTAATTTTCCAGTGGCAGTCAGATGACCATGACAACAATAGCTCTTGTGGTGAACTTTTTTGATTGTGTCTTTTTTTTAAATTTGTTCAAGTCAGAATTCTAATTGTTGTTTCAAACTCAAGATGAAACATGCTACTTGATTTCTGTTTTTATCCTTAACTGACTTCTGATGATGATTAAATAAATTGCGTCTTCAAGACAAAGGACAGGCGAGATTTCAGGACTTCTTGTTAAATGGTAAAGCATTATACATAACCTCCCACAAATATTCCCCAAAGTATATGGAACTTTTAACTATGTATTCAGTCCTGCATTTCCCTTCTTTACACAGCATAGCATCATCTCCTTTTCTCATTTCTTTCAGTGCTTCTTTTCACTTTCCCCTTCCCCAGTACCTGTACAAATCCTTTGCCTGAATTATCAGAGATGTATGACCAGAAGTCATTTGCTTTTTGGAGATTACAAATGGGTAGTCTCTTAGAAATGTCAGCTGCTGTTGTTTATCAGAGATCCTATTACTTTGGAAACTCTGCACTGCCATTTGCTTGAGCAATAGTCCTGTCACAAAATTTTTCATGAGACCAGCGTGAGAGAGCCTTTAAACATTTGGAATGGAAGAAGGCAAGGATGTATATAAAATCCAAAGTAAATTCCATCCTGAAATTTACAGGTTTATCTGGCAATTCATGGTAAGTAGGCTTGACCTAGGTTATATATGCAGGACAGCATCAGGTACAAGCTGCAGTACCTGTGTGTACAGGCACACTTTCACCTCATGTAAACTAGTTTTAGCTATAACTTCCCTTCTGTGATTCAAAAATTACAGCCATTTTTAATATAATTCATCTCCTCATCAACTAGTGACTATTCTTAATGGTGTTTTTATTTAATGAAAGCATCTAAAAATAGTTTGTCTCCATTACTTTCTCTTTTTAGGCTATTTCTTCTCCTTCCCTCCACTACTATATCACAATGCCTTTTTGCCTAGGGATACTGAACAGGGAATTAAAATGCGTCAACAAAAGAAAGGTTATGGACTGTGAGTCAGCAAGAACAAAACAACCAAATACACCATGTAAAAGCTAATAATATTTAGACAGGGAGCCCAGAATTTAGCATTTTCATTATATTTTTCAGTCAGCATGAAAGTTTAATCTTCCACTAATCATTTAAAATGTAAAATAAACAGGGCTCTCAGCATATCACGGTCTATGCTCAGGTCCCCAGGAGAGTGAAAACCACAAAAGAAACCTAACAATATGATGCTATATATTCTGAGATATTACCATTCAATCTGATTTGCCACATGCCCATACATTTTAATGCTGACTTCATTATGAAATCTCTTCTTGATTAATCATTGGTGAACAATGACTAAATTGCACTCCAGCATCAGCTTGAACTGGGGCATTGTTAGCAGCAACATTCATTTGAAAAGCGTACCAGATGGGCCAAGGAAAGGTCACTATGGTACTACCACAGTAACAATGGAAAAAGCTCATAAACTGGTGGCAGAAATAGTTGAACTGAGACTACAGTAACTTTACAGAACATGGTGTGAGACTGTTGTCGGGGTTTTTTTTAAATCATGTTAAAGAAACATCTAAATACTTTATAGGGTTCACTGCCTCGCTACTATCAACAAGAAGATTAAAAGGCACATAAAGCTATTAACTATGAATAAGTGTGGACAGACTTTGGTATGGACTTCTGCACATTAAGAACAATTAGCACATTTACTTGTATCTTCTATGACTGTACAGTTTTCCCTGGTGTTTGCGTAGTCCCAATCTGAAAGGTCCTTGGGTCCTGTAACACTCAGACCGTACCTTCCCTCATGCATTCCAGTTCTTTCCTCCAGTGTGTGTTAGCTTATTGCTTTCATGGTAAAGGCTTGCCTTTACAATCTCTAACATATGTTCCTTTTAATTATCACCTACGTAACCCTCACTGCTGTGAAACAAAATGTGTACTGTCATTTTCCCAATTTATAAACAGACAATCTACCTCTAAACACAGACAACCAACAAGTACTTCCAAAATAACGAAACCTGCTAAGGTGCTGGAGTACAAAACTCTCCTAAAATTTTCCACAGCTGCCATTTCAGCACTGGAAGAGCCACAGAGCATTCCTGATCCACCCAAGATTCTGACAGACCCCCCTTTGCTTCAGCCTTATCTTACACTTGAGTTTGGTCACAATCCTCTGGGACAGCTCTCCCAAGTCCTTTGAGAGTCTTAATTTGCTCAGCATACTCAAAGAGCACCTACTATGCTTCTTCCTGTGCCCCGTTCAGCACGCTTCGTCAGGCTCGTTCAAACGGTAGGGTAATGCAGGGGAATGGAAAACCTGTACAAAATACACGGAACCCCACACAAAGTCTTCTCAGGCCTCCTTTAACCACTCAGCAGGCCACTGTCCTGAGTGATAAGTGGTCAGAAGTCTTTAGCCCAGGCAAGCTGTTACTGAATTTTTTAAGTGAGCATCTACAATTGCTGCATTTAGCTATGCTAAAAATACTATTACTACAATGCCTCTGCATTTTCCTTTAATGCAATTTCCTTTAAGTTTACATGCTCCCAAGTAGCTGATAAATACTGCTCATTTAATGACACTGATCTATCATTTGAGCAAATTTAAAACAAAGATCTTTTAATATTGACTTTTTTTTTATAACCACAATGAGAAATTGTGTAACATTATGGTCATCTACATCACTTTACTGCACTAGACATATTTCAAGGTTAACAAGTTCTGGCAAATTGATATTTTGAAGTTACTAAAGAAAATGTCATAAAATAACCTTATATTTGACATTTTAAGACAAGAGAAAAATTATCACAGGAAATTTGTAATCCGTGGCTTCTAAACACCATCTCTTTCTTCTAATAAACAAATGCAATTAAATATTTTCTTAATACTTAAGTTTCTCTTCCTTCTGCAACTGCCTTTCTTCACATCAAATTCTACTTCATATAATGAATGCACAAGTAGCTGGTAGACCGGAATTATTTTTTTTTTAATGCTTAAAGTTGTATAGAGAGGTACAGTCTACATGTACACAGAGGTATAGCCTGAGATGTTTTAGGAGTCTTGGTCTTGTTTCAGCAATACACGATAGACAAACTGCAGATATAAAAAGCAAATTAGCTACTGGAGCTGTACAAAGCTATGTGGAGCCAATTGGAAGCTATGAAGTCCTCACAACTGAATCATGGCAATTACAGGACAGGAAAGGTAAAGTTGCCCACCCAATAGCTTGTAATTTAACCCAGTGTATCTATTTTTGTTACATATATTTACGGGTCTTAAAATAATGCAGGAAACTCTGAGTATTGTCGAGATACTCCTCTCTTGCTTGCTGAAGGGCTTTTACAGTAACAGCAGCACGTAATACAAAACAACTGGGTTTGTTTTCAATAAGGTTAATGTCCTTTCCTAAAGGATCACTAAAACCTTAAGTCAGATGTTGAATTCATAAGCAATATACAAGGGTCATCTGAAAGACTGCAATAATCAAAATCTTATAAAGGAAAGTCATAGCTATATGAACTTCATATCCAACTGACATTCAAATTTTACATATAAGAGTTTTCAACAATAAATAAAACCAGAAAGTGACTTTCAAGATCTATTTTATATTAAGGAAGTATTGAAGTAGGTGTGGCAAGTATTATAATACAGAATTTCAAGAAAACAGTTTCTAGGGCCACCATACTTTCTTTAGCACTGGTTGTAAAAGAGCCATGCTGTACTTGCTTGAGATTATGATGTTCTTGTAGTTGCAATGCTAGCTGAATAAACCACCTTCACCTAGTACTAATAAGAAGAAAACACTTGGATCCTCCCTACAGTACTTACAAATGGATAAACCCACACTCTTCCTCCACCTAACCCACACTCCTCCTCCACAGCAAACAAAAGAAATGTTGTCCATGTCGCATTGTGCTGAAACTACAAAAAGAGAAAATGCTTCCCTGAAAGCTCACAAACCAATGACGATAACACTATACAACCTTTCTATGCTTATTCAAAATAGGGGGAGTTCTCAGAAGATCAACGTGTTTTTTGTGAAATTCAGTTGTGGATCCCATAATGTTCATTATACTTTCTCATTTCACCTACATGATAATGGGGCCTCTGCTGCAGGTTGCTGGAGGACAAACGGTAAGAAAGTTTGCCGTCAAGGTCGAATGACTTAACATTTGTTTTTCAGAGAAGACTGAAATATGACATACTCCTCAGTGGAATCTAACACAAGGTCAAATTCCTGTAACCCACACTTTGATCCTTTGGTCTCTTTTAGCTGCTGAACCAATACTACAGAATCGCTCTCTGCTTTCTGCGCTGGTTGTGCACTGCTGAATGGATTGTCTTCAAGGGATACACCTACATTTACCCCTAAGTACAAAGCATTCAGGTTTGGGCATTATCTCCCTTTCTACAGGCTAAATCTACTTTTCAACATGGCATCCTCATGTCAGATAAGAGGACGCTGGATGAGGTATGGCAACATCATCTCTTTCCAGTGCTGCCACCGAGAACAGGAAAAGACAGTCATTCATGTTTCCACAGTGCTAGAGGTCATAGGGAAGAAAGTATTTTAGTTTTATTGAAGAGTAAATACTTAAGGTTTAATTAGATACTTACTGGTTAAAAAAAAAAAAAAGAAAAATCACTGACAGAAAAGCATGGAAGGTACTTCTGGCATAGAGAGTATTATTTGGGCAGGGGGTTATCCAGGTTATAAAGTGGCTTTCTCTAGTATAAAGAGGAAGAAAAGTGATGTTTACCATCTGTGAAACATGAGATTAGTTATTAAACCAGTATTTCTGATTTTAAGTTTTGTTATTAACTCAAATTAAGAGCTTTCCTTTCCAGTATCATCTTTAGGAAGTATTTTGTATGGTGACTACCTGAAAACTTAAAGATGAGAGGAGAAGTGACTAGTTTGTAAAGATTTTTTCAGCAATGTAAAGTGGATATTCCGCACTTCTATCTACATCTGATTAGCTGCGTTAGACCATTCTGATGTGTAGTGATTGTTTAATATCTTTGGGGAGTTTTACACAATGGAAAAAGTATATAATGTTTCAGGGATTTTCATGGGTTTGTGCTGGCAGAGGCTACTTACTGTGGGCATAGTGGAATGTGTCAACCATCTTTATCATTTTGCTCAGCTCTGGTTTTAGAACCATTCAGTTGGTAAATTTTAGACAGCGGGGCATTTATTTCTCATTAGGACTTGAACAAGAGTGTGCCTGGCTAAAGGCTAGATGAGCATATTATGGGATGTTTCTTTCAAGCTGAAGTTTTGTTAATATAAATTTTTATATAATATAAATTTTATAAAGATAGAGATTATTATTTGTTTAACGATTTTTCCATGTGGGTTCCTAAACTGTATGTTACAATGAGATGTAGATAATCAGTAGGGTTTCTCCCTGGATTGAAACAATTCCTTACAGGAACTTAGTTGGACTTTCAAAAATATATTTTGTTTTCCTAGGAGAACAGCCTTGTTGAATAAAAGTCTTAATATTAGTAAGATAGGTATAAGCACTCTGCTTGTGGCACATGCAGTGGTGTCTGATGATTGGCTGTATATTAAAAATGGTTTGGTGTGTTTGGATTGACTGCTGTTTTTAAAGATTGCTTCTATGTACTGTAGCTTGTAGGCTATTAGATTTTTAAATTTTTTTTTTTTTAAGATTTTACAGAGTGCTTAGGAGAGAACTGTAGGTATAGAAGCATTTCAGAGAGAATTTGATGGCAGGATGAACATTACTGAACTTGTAAAAACCCTCTGAGTCTAGGTTTTCCATTCCTGATAAGTATGTCATCTGCATAACTGCATGGGCTTTGTGATAAGATTATTTAAAAATCTGTTCTTTGTAGCAGCTCCAAAAAGGTTGACTATACAAGGCTATGTGCGCTTATAGTTTGGAAGCGTAGATCTTTGGAAATAATGTTTTCCTGTGTAAAGATGAAAAGGATAAATACTAAAGTATCTTTGGGACAACATGACTAATTTGAATGTGAGCTTATGCTAGTCACAGGCAGGTAAAAAAAAAAGAGGAGCTACACAAACTGCATAGTAGCAACACATCTTCTGGAAAAATGGGGTGGGAATAGTTTTCTACGTTGGGGGGGCGGGGGGAAAAGTCACTGAATGACTACTGCCTAGTTAAAACAATCAGAAACTTTTTAATTACTGCCATTTTTTAGGCTCAGCTCTGAGTCCAATAAAATCTCATGGAAGACTATCTTCAGATCATCTGCTATGTATTTTAGTGACTCTTTCAATGTCATACAACATTGTATTTTCCATTAGTACTTCAGATCCTACCACAGCATTTCTAAGTAGAACCAGCATGTCCAGAGATAACCAACTAAAGAAATTCCTTTTTTTTTTTTTTTAAACCCTAAAGAGATTTGGTTTAAGTATAACCTTAGGGACAAGTGTCTACTTGGGTTATCAAATGCAAATATGCGTTTGCTTCATATCTACCATTAGTCAACAAGAATACCACAGTCACAAGGCAATGTCCGACTCAAACTATGTGGCTGTCTTCAGGTGGAAGGAATGACTCACATACATAAATCTTTTTCTAGATATCACAATGGAACAAATACACACAGGTGTCACACTACCTGGTACCATTACATTCCTCTCATTTATAATTCCAGCCAGGAAGTAGCAACTTCACCCTTGGAGAGACTCATAAATAGTTAAGTACCCTCTATCAACAGAAGATAAAAGGGAAAAAATAACCAATAAAACTACATAATGAACAACTACTGAACAAACAGAGCTATAGCACTCAAACAGAGTCAAGTTATTGCCTTGGCTATTACAAGGATTTTACAGTAATATCATTTGATTTTCCAGCTTCACAGCAATTATATCAAAGGTCTTTTACTCTTTTCAGATGTGTACCATTGCTTTAAAATAAATTGTATTATGAAGACCAAAGTGGTAAGGAAAAACAACAAAAAGTTGTTCAAGGTCACAGATAACCGTGTTCAATAGCTTATTTGTAATTTTCTGTCATCTTTCTTTAACTCCTGGAAGCCAACTGATGGTGTATTCTGCTTCCTATCCACAGGATGCAGTACAGTACAACCTTTTTTTTTTTTTTTTGGCCACTATAGATAAGGGAAGCTCAACTTCTTGATTCTGGATGCAAATTGGAATTTGCACAGTTCAGGTTAAATCGACTTTGGCTTCATCTCACAACATCTGAAATGATACTGCAGTTCTCTGGTGCTTTTAGGACATAATTAGATAAATTCATAGATTAAGCTGCTCCTGGCAGTACTTGCTTTTCCGTGAATAGTGAACCAATTCCACAGCACATTGAAATACAAACTGTAGTTGCAATACCAAGTTGGCAATGCATCTTTGCTGTCGATTGTTGTGTGCCATATGGACCCACTTAAGCCTTCTCCTCTTTTGGCTCTTGAAGAGAAGGCAGCCATTGTGGCCAGTCATGAGGTCAGTTTGGAAACCAAATGGCCCAGGTGCAAAAACTTCAGCAGAGACATCTGCATCCACGACTGGTTTTTTGGCTAGATTTATCCCTGCCCATATTTAGACATGATATCTGCCTGCTTGCGTAACGTTACCATTTTCTGCCAAATACAACCCAGTAAGTCTGTTCTAATTTGTATTGTAAGTGATCACAAAATACACCCAGTATATTGCTTTTTTTGTATCCTATTCTAGTCTTATACCTCAAATACGAAAAGAGCTAACATTCTTTCTTCAGACTATTTCTTCTATCAGATAACACACATAGAAGCTCAGGTGAAAGTTCTCACAAACTCAACTGTGGATATTAATAATCTCTTCTTAAAAAGTTTGATGCCAGCTACCAAGGAAAGTTGGGATACTCAGAGGAAAGATTAGAAGTGTAATTATAGTGATATTGATATGGCTACAGCCTCATACTTTGTACAAAATGCGAATGGTTTATCCTTTTATACACAATTCTTAAGAAGGCTAGATAGATGCATATTAATCAAGCTTATTTTGTGCTCAGCCGTATCACAATGAACAAATATCTACTGGATATTGAAATTATAGTTACATTTCCTGCCACAGTTCTCTCTGAGGCCCAGATAATCATACTGGTCTCTTGTTTCTCACCTCAAAAAAAATGCTATATAAGAAAAAAAAAAAAAATCAAACACTTGTCACTGCAGGGCTGCAATGCCGTTTGACGAGCAAGCAGAATGCATTCTAAAGTAACCCATGCATTTCATATATTAATACCCTTCTGTTGGTACATTTCCTGTTTGTCACTCTTAAAACAACACATCAAGTTTAACCTTCAGTTTGCAGAAAGCACAGATAAAGGGTACCTGTGCAAAATCTCAATAGTCTGATCCACCACTGTATCATTCAACTTCTGTATTGTTCTAACGGCATGCAGGGCAAGAATCAAGGAATAATGAATTAAGGTCACAATATTTGACAAAGACTTTACAAAATTACTATAAAAGAAGAAATCTCTCATAAAATACACAAAACATATACATACAGATGTATTAGTTACATCACGTACCAGAATTCTTCTGTTCTCAGTGCTATAATACATAGTATACTTCCAGTTTCATATTATGCTTTTGTTACAGCTTTCTTAGTTTTAAAATTGATTAAACCAATCATTTCTTTATTCTCATCTGGGGAAAAACACATCTCTTCAATGCAATTCATCTTTGCCTTGCTTTCCTCTGCCTTTTGTGCCAAACTGTTATACAAAACACAGTTTTGTCACTTTGGTTATTTTTCCTGAGGTAACATATGTCTACTGAATATAGAATCTACAGAAGATTCTGATTTGACTCAAAAGCACATAAATTATACAAATAAAAATTATAGGACTAAGGAGCTTTGCATCAAGCTCTTCAGGCTGGCGTAAGCTACACCGATATGAAGTTCTGCTAGCAAGTAAAAATGCCAATGGGGAGTTGCATCATGGTCAAAGTAGATTTCAATTTTTAATTTTATTTCACAAACGGAATTGCCACACTCCCTGCTTAGTGTTAGCTTTGAGTCTCTGCACCAGTGGTCTTAACCCTATCCACAGGTCTTCAAGACGTTAATGTTTGGCAGGAAAGATTTTGTAGTCTGCTGCCTCCAGAAAAAAAAAACCTGCAAGAATGCTTTTCCTCCCAGGAAAGAAGTAAAATGAAGGTGACAGTCTGCAATGCTAGAGAACTGGCAGTGATTTGACATTGAGTCTCTGTCAAAGACTGACAATGGATTTCAGAAATATGCGAGCAGTAGCAAATACATACAAGCCTTTGGAGAGCCCTAGAATTTATTTCTAAGTATTTTATACCAAGGATATGGAGTAAATGCATCCAGAAAATTATTTAGAATTCCAGATACACATGCAGCACTGATTGGCATCTCTAATAATGCCTAAGAAACACAAAGGTTTCTTTGCTTGATTTTTATGTATGGATTCTGCCTCATTAGTAATGAGCTGTTCCATGCCAGCCAACACATCTCAAGGTTGCACGGCACTCCTTCAGTGATTACAGTGTCGCAACTTGAGCTTCATGCTTTAAACGTCATCTAAAGTACGCAGCAGTTAGCTAATTTAGTATCTTATATGGACTATATATAAATGCATGTTTGTGTACGTTGTATGTGTATATGCTACTTAGATTCTTTTCCCTTTTGTACTAATAAATACATAGCAAATCCAAACTGTTTGTAATTCCACAGTTTTAAGGAACTGCTAAATGCCTCCCTTGTATTATGTCACAAAAACAAAAAAAAATTTTTTAATGTAATCACCTATAGGTGACAATACTGATACAGAAACAGTCGATCCTGATACCGCAACATGTTGAAATGCAAAGAATGCATTCAGCTTTGATGAGCTAACATCAGTTGTAGCAAGCAAACTCAGCCCAATTTTTCCAAGATGGCATATAAATGTCAGAGTCCCCTCCTATGCGTATACATGAAGATGTGTGTGATGGCTGTACCATTCTCTACAATATCAGTCCTGCCAAAAGATACTGGCTAGAAGCCAAAGTCACTGCCTGTTCTGTAATGAAAACGGAAGAGAGATGGTAAGAGAAGCCACAATCAACACCAAACACACTGGCATAAATCTTTACAAATGCA
Source organism: Sagittarius serpentarius (assembly GCA_034782735.1). Classification (NCBI taxonomy): domain Eukaryota; kingdom Metazoa; phylum Chordata; class Aves; order Accipitriformes; family Sagittariidae; genus Sagittarius; species Sagittarius serpentarius. Next base: position 11,168 of record JAVKLA010012332.1, read on the forward strand.
ATGCAAGTGCCTTAGACTTGTTCATTCTGTTTACTTCTAAGGTTTTCAAGTAAGCCTTCTTGAATCCACCAATTTCACACTGGCTTCAGACAGATTTGGAACTACTATATTGCATATTAAAAAAAAAAAAAAAAAAAGCAAAGCTCACCAAAGTATTACTGGTCCCTTTACATTTCCTAGGAAACTAAATAAAGAAATGAAATGCCCTACAGAATATATGACATAATGTGCTTTAGTTATAGCCATGAGGCTGCTCCTTTTTACTATCGTTCTCTTGTTATCAAGTTACCAGCTGGGACTTTTCACCTTGCACACAGTCAGAGTTGCAACTAGGAACTCTGCCTTCTCCTCCCCACAGAATATGGACAATTAGCTGGCTTACCTGTATCAAGCTATAGCAAAGATCAACTTATATTATAAATTATTTATGACATGTTTGATTCTGTTAAATTTGCATTTGTCAAATCACTACAATGCCCCTTTGAGTGTTTCAAGCCTACCTATAATTGGGGAAACATAGATAAACATCAAGTTCTTCTAAGTCTTCATGATCTCAGCATTAATATGGTGTATTTACAAATGTTTATGTGAGACAAATTCTTCCATCTGAAGAGAAAACTTGGCAGAAATTACAATGAAACAACCTGTAAATTTATCCTTAAAATATACTTACAAAGACAGTATTGTATTTAATCACATATATCAAAATAAAAGTGATTTTCATGTTTTTAATCAGACCAAATATATAACAAGCTTAAAGGAACTCTCTTGACATTAGACTCTACAAAACACTATGTCAGCACAAATGTAAAGGATTTGGGGTTTTGAGATAAACCAGCCTTGAACAATAATCTTCTGATAAACCTCAAATTCCAGATGGTTTTTGTGGGTTTCAGACAACAGCTGTATTCATACAGCATCATGATGAGCTATCTGGCTTATTTTTAACAGTAAACATAGATAACGGTATTGTTTTGATATGACTTAAAATAATATCCAGTATGAATACTATTTTTAAGAGAACAACTTGAGATCTCCTGTGAGGACATATCACAATATCCTCACATAGCTCTGAATATTTTTATATGGGTATTTGTTGAGCAATACAATAATTTAAAAGGAATTCTGTGATTTATTTAGTCTTCCACAAACAAACAAAATGCACTCTTCCACTTTACTACCTCTGTGATAACGTTCATGGCTAAACAGTGGTTTTAGTCCAAATACAAGTCTCCAAATATCCTTACACTAGCACATTTTTTTGACACAATTCTTAATTAATTGAGCTTCTTGATACTATAAGTTATAGAAGATCAACTACATAAAAATGAGATGTCAAATCTTCCCCGTACATCAGGCATAATGCTATTTTCATTGTATCTTTATAAGACATCAGATATGTTAATATTTATGGAGTATACACAGAGGAATACTGCTAGAATTAATAAATAATAAAGCTAATATTTTTTGCAAAAATAAATCATCAGATATCTCATTATAAACTGAATGTCTTCAGTTGTAGATTATTTAGTACAGTAATAAATAACAGGAGAACACAGTGCTGATGGAATTATATTTCATTATTTAAAATATCTTGCTACTTATATAAGAATGTATTCTTTTGTGTTCAAAATCATGGAAATAGAACTGGTTTAGAATTTGGGTACTTTCAAACAAATAAAAATGCGGTTGCTTCTAACATGCCAGCTAGACGTTATTGAATAGGCGTATATATCACATACCGTTTCTCAAATGTACTTCAAAATCATCCTGGGATGTGTCTTTGGCAAGATGTAGCTCAGAGAAGTTTAGCCCATTGTTCCTATTGTCTCAACAATAACAGACTTCTTCCATCTCAAACAAGGTGTTATCTTACGGGTTTTAGCGTTGCCACTTTGAGTCTTACCTGCAGAAGGGAAATAAAGAATCAGTAAGGGGTGAGGGGTTGGGGGGGGGGGGGGGAGTGCAACAATTAATTAACAGAAATTCTTGGGTAAGATTTTATAAAGATCTTGCATAAAAGTTTGTTGCACCTAACGATACAAAAAAAACCATAAAGAATGCGCTGTATGTTGATACTTGCATTCAATACTGTTAGTAAGTTTTGTCTCATTTCTGATGTATCTAGTCTTATGGTTCAAGTTTTGTAAAATCACTACAAAATTGGTGCAGTGCAGTCATTCAATCCAGGGAGACTACATGCCATATTCAGTATTCTGAGAAGTGCTGTAAGGATTGGCCCCTTCACTCTATAGCTGGGATTTTCAAAGCACGCTAGAGAAAGCAGGTATCGAGTTCCCATCGAAAGTCAAAGGGAACTGATGCTGAACTCCATTAGCCCTCTTCATTTCTAAAATCCCAGCCTATTCTCCTTGACATGGGACATGTCTTCATTCTCTTTCTAATCTGTGACTGGTATGCACTGTATGAGTGTTAATTAACTGATAGTAACATAATTAAGAAAATGTTGCTATGGATCATTGTAATTCAGTTTCAGACACTGACAACGAAATACAAATACAATTTTAAAACAGCGACTCACTGCCAAGCACAATGGCAATGGGAATATCAACATAAGGTTACGATTAAAACTCCAGAACCTTCAAAAGTAACTCATGGCTCTATCGCTTTATTTTCTTACAGCTCTCTTCCTTTTTCTATGGAGTTCCTAATCTATACACATTATATGACTATGAGATTTACATATGATTTTAGTAAATCACTAAGCCCATTCTGCTATTGAGTTTCTCAGTATGTGACTTAGCGAACTGGTTTTATGTCAAAAGCACATTAAAAAAAGATAAGCCTAGACGGCATTTTCAGCCTACAACACATAAATTAACACTATTGTTTAGTTTTCTGTGTCTACACCTAAATGACGAGGTGATAATTTGTTTAAACATTAGGAGTTTTAAATATGTACTGATCAAATATTATCTAAGAACAGCTTAAAGGGAAGCGGTGCATAAAATCGATGTTTAATTGATTAATTTACTTTACAAGTCAGGGACAAGACTAGAAGCTAAAATAAAGTGGAAGGCATAAACTAAATTATCCACCAGGTGGATTCCATTACAGTTCTATGTCTGTAAAATTAAAATCCTGACAACACAAACAATAATGTTACAACAGACGGTAAAACACCACCTAGCCAGTAGGAAAGCAACAGAATGTTATTTACTTCAATTGTCATTGTTTCCAATAGTGCTGTGACAATTTACACAGTGAGGATGTGGATTCTCTGCAATCTACAAAATATCTCCCTTTATATTTTCATCATCATTTGCCAGGTTCAGGTTTGGTCTTTTTAGCCTACTGTAGTAACACTGCTGAGAGGAAAAAAACACAATACATTTACGCTGAATTTTAATGATATTATGCATATGAGCGAAACTTCTATAGCTAAGAAACAAAGTTCTAAGCCAAGTTTGCATTTAGCATGAAAGGAACAAATCCAGTACTCCTAGTAGTGTCCTACACAGCCCTCTTCTCAAGAATTCTGCAGGTGCAGCAGCTATAAGGTAAGTGGGATGAGAAAGACAGTGAGAATATCAGAGAAGCAGAAGAGAAATGAACAGAGTAATAATTAAAAAAAAAAAAGGCATTTTACTTATTCTGCTTACGCTTTAAGCTGCAAGCAATGCAATCACAGGAACTTCCAGAGCTACTTTCAGTGCTCAGTAAGGTAACAAAAGGGATCCATGAACATGGCTCAGAGCCACGTTCTGTCTTCATTTTTCCTTTATTTGCCACTGGACTCAACCAGCAAAGAGTGATGATGCAAAATACCAATTCCCACATTCAGAAGCTGGATCTGGCTTTGGGGATCTCTAGTTTCTGTATCTTTCCACGTTTGAGGCTCAGAGTTCTCTACACTGAAATATAAAGTCCATAGCAGAAACCACGATTCCTTATGTTGAGAGACACCTACCTGTCCTACAAGAGTCACACAAAGCGTTTGAACCCTGTCCTGCAAATAACTGTGCATGTAACTACGCACACGAAGAGCCCCGCTGAAATTAACAGAGCAGGCAAAACGCAGTTACATGAGTAAGTGTTGTGGGACTGGGGCTTTGAGCATTATACATCTGCTTCTTCCCAAAAGATAAGATGAAGTACATCTTTCCCACCTGTATATTGTGTGAAAACAGAGCTCAGGGGAGCAAGCGTCCTAAAAAGATAAGTGACAACATCAACAAGATGCCATTCCTGAGAAATACATTCTGAAGTTATTTGTAAGTTTCCCTGTGACCTCATGGCTAACATCTACAGATGACCAATATGGAATACAGAGAGAAATTGTACCCAAACCAATTTGTTCGTTATGTACACAATTTTTAAAGACATTACAGGAAAGATGACAAATTTCTTTTGATTTTGTTATCAGAAAGAGGCTATTTTGTGCAATTTTTTTTAATGTAGAAAATCTGTGTGTTCATCCAAGGTAAATATGCAAGCATTAATAACGTAAGAACATGGACATTGTTTGGAATTAAATTAAAACCATTTGCCTTATGCGTGCTCATTTCCTTTTTTACTACTCAATTCCCCTATGATGCCATCTGATCCCTTCTTGAATGTCCCCTGTGCTTTTGCCTTAACAATCTTGCCTGGTAGGCCATTCCACACGTTTGTGATTCGCGGCATGAAAAAAATGCTTCCTGACATCTGTTCTGAATTTGTTTCTCTTTAATTTCCATTTATGCTTCCTTATCCTAACATCTGTGTCATTCTGAAAACGGTAATTCAGATTGACGTTATCTGTGCCATTTAAGATTTTACATTCCCTAGCTAAAAGCTACTCGTAACCATGTAGTGGTTTTGTAGTTCTTATTGATAGTTAGCTTAGAAACATTTCCTAGTTGTAATTCATATGTTTTCAGTTATACTTTGGCTTTGTTGTTGGTTTTTTTTATTCTTTTTTTCAGGCACATTTCTTTCAAATCAAGGGCTAGCGCTGTACTCAGTGGGCCAATTTCAGCCCATAGGTCTTTCCCACAGCTGTTGTATAGGAAGAAAAGAAGTAGAATTTGGCCCAATAAGCTTAATGGGGGTATCAAGAGGACTGCTGTATATTATGCTAATTCCTGCTGTGGGTTAATAGTGTGCCTTTGGTAGCTCTACAAATCCAACACTTAGGAAACTTTTCAATTGTTTCTCTCAATGGTTTCAATATAGGGGCTTGGGGACCAAATCGTACTCAGTGAATATTAACGTTTTGATAATTTCACCCCATTTTGTCCAGACAGCCAGAGAGGTAAAAAGTTTACAAAAATTACTCTTACAGTTCTCTCAAGTCTGCAAAAGAATCTGGGACTATTTTTTCTATTCCTTTTTTATCCCTAAGACTGGGACTCAAGGACCTCCTTTCACCTGCCCTTAATGAAACAGATTAATTGCAAGAGATGAACTGTCAGAGGTCACAACAAGCAAAGCAATTAACAGTATGTTTAACAGCAATTAGCAAACAGTCCCATTTTATACGGTTGGTAACGATGATTCAGGGTTTAAAATGTATACTTTCTAATACTAGGAAAAAAACCCAGAAGTAAGGCAATACGGTAGCTGATTATGGAATCTGGACTAAGGGTTCACACTGGAGAACATAAAATGTCAACTGTTGATCCCTTTTTCATGGTAGTAAAGAGGTATAATTCATACAGAACTGCCTCTCAAGTCATAGCCAAGGTCTACTCTTTCGTTTCCAAAATACACAGATTAGATTATTGGAAATTATCAAAGAATTATCAGTACTTTAGGTCTGGGTTTGGTTTTTTTTACCTTATTCTTTGCTGTTGAATTAGTATCTCTAGCATGTGTCCCAAAGGTGATACTGAACCATGAAACTGCTACTGCCTAAAAAGGTTCAAACAATTATTGCTAGCACTTAATTGCCCTACATAAATTCTCCCCAAAGTATAAACTTTTACAGTGAGTATTTCTGAAAAGATTGCAAAAACATTCTATTTTATTCCACCATGCTAACAGAGTGTTTTGGAAAATATACCTAGATACCAGAAACCATAAGTTTCAGTTTTTCTCAAGTTCATAATTTTCTTTCTGGATATGAGCAGATGATACACTTAAAATTATTACTATTCAATTTATTTCTTACAACAGAGTAAGAAAATGAGAACAGTCTGTTTCTCTATACTTAGAAACAGTGCATGGTCAGTCTAACTAGGTCACCTAGGTTTTTGTAATGGAAAACTCTGTGTCCGTCATTCAACTGTTTATTCCACATGGTAAAAAAGAAGCTAAAGGTGACATTAATCTTATTTTACAACGGGTTATCTTGATTCATTCATCTCAATGAAGTAGTGGGCTTTGAAACACCCAAATATGATCCAGCTTATGTCTCTAGAATATGTCCAGTGAAAGTAAAAAACAAAATCACAAGATACTGTGCAAGTAAACATGGTGGAGGTGTGTGTGAATGTGTGTAGGAGCAGAGACTGATTTAAAAAATGAGGTATTCAAGAAGTAAAGTGTCACCCAAAATGTGTTTCACATAAAAGTAAAAATCCTGCTCTTTATAGCCAGCAGAGAATCGCATATTGAGCACACTAACGGGTGAAAGGTGGAAAAGGAAGGAACTGATATCAATATTTGTTTTAATTAAAGGTGAGGGGGGAAGAGTTTTTACACATTATTTACAGTTAGTGCAGATTCCTTTCCTTTAAACAGGGATTGCAAACAGTAAACGTGGCATTCTAATTACTTCTGCCGACAAGCGTGGTTTTTTAGCAGAACTCAATATTTTCTCAAGTAAAATGAGACAATTATTTTACATCATGTCTTTTAGGTTGCTTAATTTAGGCAAGGAAAAAAGGTATTTTCTCAAAATGTTTGATATTCTGGAACACAATAGAAATTCCTGCACTTCCAAGTAACGCTTCCCGTCTTACAAACCAGGCCTGAGTTACTGACCCTGCTCTAACTAAGCTTCTTCCCTGATTAAAAGGTAACTTTCTTTCATGGTTCTATCATTTTAAAACCTATTCAGATGTGATAACATTTTTGCTCCTGTATCTTGGCAACATGATTTATTCCGTTAACACTGAGTGTTACAGTCTGAAAAAGCTGTACCATCTGGATTGAATTAATAGCCTACCCAGAAAAAATAAATGAGAATGGTCTGCTATAATTAACATGTAGGTAAAGTATATTTAACAGATTATTATAATTAATATATCAGTTACCAATTTCATGCTAAACAGAGTTGTGAACACAAGATATTAAGATTACTTACCATCTCTGTATATGCCTAGTAAAAATGCAATGGAAGAATAGATCCAAAGAATCAATGAAATTGACCTTAACATTAAGAACATCAGATATGAAATTTCAAGCAAAGAGAGGCAATGTAGGGTATTATGAAGTAGCAGTAGAAAATTACTAGTTTCATGAATTCAAAATTTACACCAGTAAAACTGAAATATGACCTTAAAAAAAACAAACCAAAACAAACTCCCACCAAAATGCATGAGTGATGAATTTAAACACTGCTAAAGGCATCCATCTATGATGATGGACAGGGCAGATCTGTTTCTTAAAGCTGTCTTGATTTGTATTACATAAAATGTAAGATACAGTAGACAGCCAACAAAAGAGATGTGGATTTGATCAAAATGCCATAAAGCATTGTCATCCATACAACAAAAACACTGGGTTTTGTTGGTAGACTTTTCATAAGACACAAATGTTGGTTAGGTTTTCACAGGTTACCCAAAGTCCAATGGTTATTTAGTGAGTTCCTCAACATCTGTGTCCCAAGAATATAAAGTTTGATTTCTTTAGCTACCCCACAAAATTTATTTACCTTTATTCAGGGTCTTAGATGTCTTTTCAGCTGAACTGATATGACATTGCCAAGAGATATCAGAGAAACAATTACAATTTCACAATTAATATTTCTGCATCTTTATCTTTCTTACTGTGTAGTAAGAAATCCAGAAATTCACATACGATTAAAGATTAGTGTCCAAAAGTAAAGCTATTTGTTTTGTACAGAAATTAAATGTTTAAACAACAAAAAAAAAAGTTTCCAACTGCCCACCCCCCCCTTGTGTAATTAGAGCTTTTGTGTCTCCACATTATCTTTAAACTCATGTTATTATAAATCTTGATTATTATTGAAAAGACTAAGGATCATTTGACAACAGTGTTAGGCACATTAGAAAGGAACTATGTAGGAGAATCCATTCCAAAAGGCTTGCAAATTAAATAGAGAAGACAAAGAGGAGATAAAGGGGCAAGTTAAATTCAAATGCAGTTAGAGAGCCAGGGGAATTCCCTGCTTTTCTCCTGACTTTCACTTTATGCAGAGGCACCAAAGTTAAATGCAATACAATAGTGATATTTTTAAACACATTTAGGGTGACAAAATCATGAAACACTTACAAACGAGGTTATACATAACAACGCAAAGAAACCTAAACCAGACATCACTATTCAGCACACAGGTCTCGTAAAACAATAAGGAAAAACATATTGAATTTAATGAGATTAAAAATAATTTTAAAATTAAAATATTTTTTTTGGTGGAAAAAACCCCAACACATTAATTGGCACAGCTTTCTGCTAGTGGAATTCCTCTTGGATATCAATAGGTTGCGGAAAACACTGAACACAAGGCAGGCACATTGATCGCAGGGAACATTTGGTGCTTACAGGATTTCACAATTATATAGCTGAAAAAGAACGCTACAGTATTCTACAGTAATTGTCACAATGTAAATAATTGCTTTAGCTGATTACTGTAGAATAGGAAATAAAATCAGCCAAAGAGATAATTACAGGCATGGCAGAAAAAGTTTCAGAAGCGTCCATGTAGAAGCTAAGATAAAGGGCAACACTTTTGCATTTCTTTCCACATTCATGTCAACTACAATGCTGCTGTTAACATTCTCCAAGACTTTCACTGCCAACTCCAAGAGATACTCCAAAGCGATTATATTCCCAGCTCAATCAAATTTGCATTCTAATGTAAAATGTTAACAGTATTGTCACATGTTATTATGTCAGTAGATTATCACATCTAAGTTTTGCAAAGTAATTTTACCTTAACATTACTGAAGCCACTATTAGGATTTTGGAGAAATCAATTATAGGATTTATGTCTTACTCTGGAACATCTGGTATTAGTCTCTGACATAATTCTAAACAAGGTGGAGGTGCAATCCATTCCAGAGCTGTAAGTCCACATTTCTCTAACCCATCCAGACTCTTCTGAATTAGTAGAAAATAATATACAGTGACACCTAAGTGAAAAGCAGTCTGGATCATTAGCAATTGTTCTTGTACATTCTAGAAGTACATTAATGACGCTAACTAGCATGGGATTTCTCCCTTTCTGTACACTTATCTGCTATAGGTGAAGATTTAAAATAAGTATTTTAGAAATGTGTTTTTAGTATAAGTTTTTACAAAATCATTTTTGCCCAAATTGAAAGGTAAAAGTTGGCATAAATGCCACAAATTATTATTCTTAATTGTCTTGATATATATACACACACACTATCAGAAAGGTTTTACAGGAATATCACTTTGACACCAATGTGCACCTTAACATACTGTAACTACTGTAACAAAGTCACCATCCTATGTCCCTTAATGTACACAGGACACAGGATTAGGGAAGCGAGGTCATATCTGACAGGAGTAAGACACAAGTTTTTAGGTGAACAGTTGGTATTAAACAAATACGCAGGGACCGACTGATACAAAACTCTACAGTGGCAAAGTAAAAATAGGAGGAAAACAGCAAAAGTACAGGTTTCGTTTTTTTGGTCTGGGTTTAGTTTTTGGGGGGTTGGGGGAGGGGGTGGTGGTTTGTTTGTTTGTTAAACTTAAACCCAAACAGCAATTTAAGTAGCTACTGCAGCAGATAGTGAGATTTGTGGAAACTGGCTCTCCACTAACAAATCTCTTCTTTGAAAGAGCATTAGAAACAAGATGGAAAAAAAGGCTTTTACCATTTGACTAGTGAAAACAGACATATCAAATCAGACCAGAAGTCTACTAAAGCCTCCCAGTCAGTCTGGGTGATTGCCCTAAAGCAAAGAGTAGGACAATTAGATAGTAGTAATTCCCCTCTATGTTCTCAAAACTTCCAGCATTTTGCAACTCACATGCTTCTTGGTGTTTAGTAGACACGAATGCACCTAGTCACTTTTTTAACTATTCTAACATGGAACAAGGCATGAATATGTGACTCCTGCTGCAAGTAATTTTTCAACCACCTAGTTGACAGTAATTATTTGCTTTCTCCAAGCCACCTGTAATTTAATACGACTGTTGAATCTATTTTGCTCATCTTTCTCAGGCGCAAAGTCCTCAGCTCAATCCTTCGTACAGAAGCTTGTTATTTGTATAGATGTTGTCTTGATCTTTTGATTATGTTTCTCATACTTCCTTGTGTATTTTCTATTTCTGATACAGGCTTTTAGACTGTGAAGACTAGAACCGCCCATAGTATTCAAATGTACTTATGGGACTCTAAGTCACATTTTGTTCCCTACAAATTTCTCATGTCTTTTCAGTTTTTGTGTTTTGTTGCTGGTTTTGCTATTAATGAACCAACATTTTCATAGAACAGCCTACTAAAATCCAAGCATCTCTTCGCTGAGTGGTGGTCACGTGCATGAAACACAAGGGAATGCACAGATAACCCTGTAAATGAGCTTCTAGACAGATCTCAGAGGTCAGTTATTTCACTCTTTCATAATGTTTCTTTGGTGATTGTACAACTTCCTATATTGAGTGGTTGCTAGAGAAAGCTACAAAGAGATTTGCTTGATTGTATACATCTACCACACTTCACAAATTCCATGCTTCTTGGACAAATATATTCCTTGCATTTTAAACAGAAAAGATGTACTGAACTTTATCTAAGAGTATTCCCAAATAGGTCACCTGTGTTTCCTACTGTATTTAACACACGCACTATAGGATTTTACAAACTTGCCAGTAAATCAAAAGCTTTTCTAGCTGACTGACATTATTTATTTGTAGAGAGCACCACAAGCATCTCACAATGAGTGAAACATGCTAAACAAAGAGTGTAATTGCTTTCCTGGGGATATTACATATGGAGAACGGCTAAAAGGCAAATAATAGCTACGTAACAGTTCTCTCCAGTAAAGGAATGTTGGGAAAGCTCATAATATTAAGCAATATTGTTATCAAGTCCCTGACTATTGTTTTTGGAAGTCAACTAGTTTACCTAATGGAAAGACACGTCTTCTGTTCTGGTTTGAAATTACTTTCAGCAGCCATGTGGGGAAGGTACAGTTCCACACTGGCCACACATTGGAAACTTATTCATAACACAGATGCCTTTTGGACATTTAAAGAGTCAATATTGTTTGCCTGCTGTGCATTTTCACTGCAGGAGGAAGTAAGAGAATGATAATTTCAGCATGGGCTACTAGCTGAGCCATACTGTAAAGTTAAACATCAGTAGTGTCTTCTTCACTTTACCATAAATTAGATACATGCATTTAACTAGTTTTTATAAAGCTAGAAACTGTCAGTGCATGCTGCTATACAGCCAATGGTCCACAAACGAAGAGAGTTGTCTTTTGTCATGTGTGAATTCCCATTGTAAGTATTTGATTTCTGCAATCAAAACCTCTCCAGAAATTTTAAGACATTCTTTTCTATCAGGTCTTATTCTCCATTAGTACGATAAATACATAGTTAATACATACTAGGCAATATTTTTAGCAGTATTTTCTCCTAAAACAAACTGAGAGGCATATTACTGGTCTTAAAGAAATCATAGGACAAAACTCGGATATTTTAACCTGACAACTTCATAGAGATGAGTTGTGTTTGTCCCACAATCAGCATCACCTTTTTAAAAAGTAGAGAAGTATTATTCTAACTCAAGAACAGAAAGGCTGACATTACAATACAATCCATATAACACACAGTTCCAGTATCACTAAAATAAGGTATGACATAACCATGGCATTTGTATTACAGGAGTAGTGAGAGTCCCTATACAGGAACTGAAGCCCTGCTGGAGCAAGGACAATACATATCTAACGAAAATGAGATTTATTCTTGAAAAGACATCAATCTAAGTGAAAGAGGAGAAGAGCAGGTGAACAAAATAAGGAAGCAAAGGATAACAATGAAAGATAAGAGAAGCAGCATGATAAACTTAGGTCACAGCACACAGCCTGCTTAAGTACCACAAGCTTATCAAGAGCTTAGATAGGCTTTGGTTAAGCACCACCAAGTTTTATGGTATTATTTTGGCCACTGGAGGGCTCTTGTATTTTTTCCACGAATACCTTGGTAAAGAATCAACAGTTAAACGTGCACGTTAATAGAGAGTCCCCAGTTGCTACCACGACCAGCATGCCTGTGCAATTTCATGCAAATGAGATTCATTTTACAGTGCTTTTATTTCATCTGCAATTAAAGGTTGAAAAAAGGAAGAAAACCCCCTCTCAAGTAGAGACTATCCATTTCTTCATAAATAGGACACCTTTTCAGAGACTCTCTTTTGTATGCAGTGGTAGGGATGAGATCTGTACAAAACACAAAAGGAATAAAGTATCAGTGCTTGGTATTGTGAGGGCATTACCCAGATTCCCTGTCAAGTCTCAGCCCTGTATAGGCAATAATAACCATTACTGGGCTTTTTGGTTTTCACTCACTGCTGTGACTCTTAATACAATGAATACAACACAGAAAACATTTTAAAATTGCTGATAAAAATCCTTTATTTTTCCACTTTTGAAGAAGTGTTCGGAGAGTTTCTGACAAAAGAAGGAAGTAATTTCAATGAAAGGGATAATGGGAACTATATTGAATGAGAAGGGGATGGAGGGCAGGAAATGCAACAATAAAGTTTAATTAAATTAAAGAACAAGCTCCAGCAGTGAAGTATATGCTGGATTTTTTTTTTTTTTTTGCTAAGAACCAACAGAAAAAGTTTAATGTAGGTTATTGAAGATAAAAATATAACCATTGGATATAATATATTGATTTTGACTCAAAAGCTGATGTTCCACTGAATACTTCCCCCCCCCTTTTTTTTTTAACAATTCACTTTCTGTAACATTGTTGAGGAAACCAAAAGAAGCGTGATACACGAAGAATCTAAAATAGCATTCTTGGAGATCTTACTTATTTCAGGTCACAGAAGCCAATTGATGCCAGAAAGAGTAAGTACCCTCATGATTAATACAGGACACTGAAACAGGTATTTGAAATAAGAGAAACCCTTCTGACATCAGAAGCCACTTCAAGCCATATCCTGTGTTTACAGCCAGAGATCTTATTAATCTGATAACACTTTAGTACCTCCAGATCTAAGGGAAGGTGGGGAGGAAGGAGTTAAATACCCAGCAAAACTGAAAGAAATCACTGTCTGTTGTAGTTACTTTTCGTATTAGAAATGGAAGTATATAACAGAAGTAATCACAAAGGTTCGGGCCTTACAATCAAGGCTCCTGCAGCATCTACCCAAAAATGTTCCTGATGCTTCACTTTGCAAATCTCCTTCTTTAACGACCAACATCCACATTGCCATAGTAGTGACACAACAGGATTTTGTTCTTAAATTCTCTCATCATGCACTGGTTTGGAGGGAGGCTGGCACTATGGATCTCTATGAAACTCATCAAGCTTTATACACTTCCACCTTTTCCATAGTGGGATGTGTGAAAGAAAAGTTCTTTAACTACTTGTGATCTTGCAACGACAGCGTAACTTGCATTAGCCATGATAATACCAATATATAAATTTACTGCAAGCAGAATCACACAAAAGCGATAGAATAGGAGCTGGTAGGATGCTCTCTGTGTTGTGGACTGGCCACAAAAAAAAAAAAAACACCCCGAAAAAAACCCCCACCAAAAACAACAAAATAAAACAGACATCAGTGCTCAGACCCCAGCACTCCTGAGACAGGGACCCCCACTTAACATTGTCTAGAAGAGGAATAGGTACAAGTCAAGCTTGATACCCAGGACTAAGACGCACAGAAGCAAACAGTAACTTCTACCAGCTTCGCGTGTCTAATCTAGGGATTTACAGTGGGAGAGCTGCATTGCTAGTTGCCTGGCAATAGCTAAAAGCTCAGAAAGAAAAGTCACTTGAGCTGCAATTTGATTTTGAAACTTACTGAAGACAATATTTTTCCCATATATTTTAACCTTCATCTTTACATCAATTTACACACCAAGGCTATCAGTAATAAATGGGATGGAAATCCAAACTGATTTTAAGATTTGAGTGTGGTCCTGCTTCATTTTCTTGACATTGCCCAAACTTGTATCATCTTCATTTCAGTAACAGTTAATGATATGGTATTTTAACTGCCAGCACTCTGGGGCCAGCACTTAACATATTGAACCGCTGGCCAAACAAAAAAATTAACATTGTAATTGAGCTCCTCTCAACAGAGAGCATCACAGACTATGTTTACAGTACACCTGACAGAGAAAATGAGTATTTTGTAGGACTACCGATTAATTCATAGATATAGATGTGATTTGCTGTCAGTGTTTTCACTCATGCAACCAAAGCAGCACTGCTGACAGAGAGATTACCATACTACGATTAAAAAGGTAAAGCAGTGGTTAAGAGGATTTCCATATAGAATATTAATCCTTTTACACACAGCTTTTTTACAACTGCTTTCATTACTTTTCTTTAGAGCAGAAGCATAAAATTATCAAAACCTTACAGACTGACGCTTTAGGAGCATATTACCTGCACTTACTGTTTGCAAATAGTATAAACGTTTGGGGTATTTTTCAGTGTAGTTGAGACTCAGGAAAATATTTTTTTTTTAATATATACATGTATACACATACACACACAGAGAGCACGTATATCTTTCCAAGAATAGATAGGCAGACAATTTTATATCAATGCTAATTGTACTAAACAAACTGAAAATAGCTTCTGTCTTTAATTGTCAAACTATAAAATTGTGTTATGCCAAGTACTTTTCCTTAAAAGGAAAAATGGAAAGCGACAGAATAATAGAAGCCTAACATGTCATAAAGGACATAATAATTAGCCTATCGAAACTGAAACATCTTCAACACTATAGCATCTAGGAGCCGTAAACAAGTATGGGAATAACACTGTGCAAGAAGTACACAAAATACCCTGTCACCAAGCTGATGCCACTAATGTATAAAAAAGAAAGAAAGAAAGTACCCTTTCTGTACCTCATTATCAGGCTTTTAAAAAAGTATATTTACACATATTTGTGATTCTTATGAGAAAAACTAAGAAAATACATGAGTATAAGTATTTTTAAGCCTGTGGTGGCGCCAAGTTTGAATTGTTGATCACCTGGCTTTTCTCTGGCCTCCCACACAACTTGAGAACAATAACTGGTAGCTACATCATAGCCTTCAGCTGTACTTGTAAGTTAAGTACCACATTCCGCTTGTTTCTTCATTTGAAGAAATTACTACTCAGAAGAAGCTGTTCTACTAAAAAGTGCAAACTGATGAGTCTGTGTTGTACTAAGGCATTTGGAATCAGAGAGTATATCTACCTGTCTCCCACTGGATACCCCCTGGCAAATCCATATGTATGTACCGAGCACCAGCATAACGTGGAGCAGTACCATCTTGTGACCCAACATGCCAACAGCTGCCTCAGCGTGAACCGCAACTCTCAAGTCAGCTTGAAGCACTCCTATAGCATTTCTAGTTCCCAGTGTGTTAATTCTTTCTGCTTTGGTGTGTGATATTTATTTTAAAGCTAATGCGATTTACTACCTTTTCCACGAAAGGGCTGCTCAATGTTCCCCACTACTAAGAAGTCTAAGCGATCAGGCCCAAAAAATTCAGCTGTCACAGACAGCTTCACTTCACAACAACTCATGATTATAGCAAGAATGCTAAGCGCTAACAAACAAAAGGTGAACTTAATAAAAGGTCTAAACACTGTTCAATATAAGAATAGAGATATCCCAAATTACCAGCTACTATTGGAAGCTTTGGATATATTCTCCATGGTAGATGTGTTCTGCTGCTTCTCCTCAAGGGACAGAGAGCTCCCAGCAACGTCTTTTGTGACAAGGATTGGCATTTCAATTGGGACACAGGCTCTAAGATTGAGATTTAAAAGCACTTTTTTTTTTCCTGAAATAGAATGCAAGTACTGCATTTCATAAGAAATTAAGGGTTAAAAGTTAGTACATACAGGAGAAAATTGATGTCCTTCATTCAATTCACTTAGATCACTTCTAGTTAACAGGACCAATGTCATGCTGGAAAACAAAAACAAAGTGCTGGAGTTGCACTCTGGGTAAATGCATCCTTTAAAAAACATTCAATTTTTTTAAAGGCCTCTGAAAACATACTTTTCAACTGGCGTATAAGAGTCAAACTGAATATCCTGTGTACTCACGTTTTAGAAAGGTATGGTGAGTTTTGTGTGAGCAAACAGGTACACCCAGGAATGTTCGGAACGTGTTAGAGACTGTGAGAAACTGACTCATTCAATACGCTACTGCAAAATGCCAAACCTGTTAGCTTATGATTCAACTACGTAACACCTCTTCTTTTTTCTTGATGGAATTACCATGACGCACTTCTAATTAGGATCCCTGGTTCCTTAAAGTAGGTTAGGTATACATAAAAGTGTGCTCTAGGAAAGCCTTTTTGACAGCTGTGCTAGAGTAGATCAAGCAGAGCGTCTTCTGACTGTCAGTAGAAACATAAACATTTAAAGGAAGCACATATTCTAGGGTCACATAAAAATAAATATTATCTCTTGATACCTGTTAAACTTGAATAGAGTTCAAGTACAAAGGTTTTTGATTAAATAAATTGGGCATTTTAATTTGTATGAATATGTAATATTTATATTTAATGGTCTATAGTTATAAATGATAAATGGAGTTTAAACATGCATATCACTACACTATAACTGTTTTGTCAGGCAGTAATTTGCATTTAATAATTTCAGTCATTTTGTTATTCAGAATCTGTATTTTCCCTTTTGGGTTCTTTTAGTCCTCTGTTCCTCTGAGCCTAGGTTACTTTTCCAATGCAGCAAACTGTTGGGATATAATGGTTAAATAATGTGAAATTGCACTGATGCCAGTGAAATAAAAGTGAGTTTTACAAAACCAAGTTCCTTCCCTGAACATAATAACAGTAAATTTCTAGTGTCCTGTAGTGCAATATCCATTAGATTTATTATGTTGCAATTCCCAATCCCACTAGTTCTGCCTGAGGGTGAGTATATTACATTTCATCACAGTTTCATTTTCTCCTACAGATGAGAAATGGGAATGCTATTGCAGTTATGTAGCATGCATGTGTTAAATCTGATCTCTAATAAAATCAAACACATCACAACTCACAGCACTTTAGCACAGCGTCGGCAAAATGAAACACCATCTGTCATCATGTAGAGACTGCCTTATTGTAACACAAAATCAAACTGCTCAGTGTGAACATTGTTATTTAATAAATGGGTAAATGGAAGCTGATAATTATGATCTTATTTATTTTAAATGACTAGTTAAAGCTACAAAAAATGCATTGTATCTTATCAGTTAGACGTATGGACATTACACTAACACCAAGAGCAAACATCCATAAGCCAAGTCAAAATTTTAAATGCATTTAGTGAAAGAGTGAGATAAATACGCGAGACATACACTTACAAAGACCTGCCAAAACGTAGGCTAAGGATAGAAACTGATAAAACAAAAATTCATTGTCTGTACTAATGAGACAATTGTAGTTTCAAAAACAGCTGAAGGCTATGTTGTTAAAGAATAGCTACTTGTAGCAAACTGGAAGGTTTAAAGACAAAATGAACATCATGCTCTGGTCTGAATGGATTGCAATGCTAAAGGTTAGTCATCATCCCGATATAAGCTGGACTCCTAGGAGCTTCTAGTTTGGCCACTTGAATCATATCAGAGTGAAGAATGATGCGACATATTTGCTATTAGAATGAATTAATTGCCGCAAAGAAAAAAGCATTTGTCAGCTAAACTGTTCCTTTCAATTGGCAGAAACAGATAAAACCAGGTTTCAGGTTTATAATTACAAGAACCTGGATTTGACAATTCAAATGCCAGCTTCTAGTTATATAGGTTTGTTTTGCTATTGTAACAAAAACCTGAGTCATTTATCTTCAAAAAGGGATCTTCACACACAGAATACGTAGTTTTCTAAGAGCTATTACTGTATCTGCAAAGACAATAACATGTTCTGACAAAATCTTAATAGTCCCATTGCCCTCATATCATATTTAAAGGACCCATGAGCCTGGTAAGATGTCAACAGAAGTGTCCAATGCAGTAGCAATGACATTGTGTGATGTCTAAGGGAGCAAACAGAATGCCAGTAAAATCTCACACATTTACGAATGTGAGAATTTTCTCTATTCCATTGATATTGTATCATGACTTGAACAACTATTCGCAGTTCAGCGGAAATGCCCCACACTATGAATGCATTTATGAATATTTTGCTGATACTGGACTCAGAGATTATTATATAAAATTTAAATGCATCACAGAATTTATTATCTGTTCAGTTTCAGATTTTGGTTCTTCAAGGCTTGGGGGTTTTTTGTTGTTTCTTTTTTAAACATCTAAAAATAATGTTTGCCTTAAAAAAAAATTCTGTCCCCTGTTCTGAATGTGTCATTTTTAGAGCTAGTCTGTAAAATGGGTGCAGGCCATGCACAGAAGTTCATTTTTACAGTAAAATTTGGACCTATATGCAGGGTTATATTTTATGTTCCATTGATTAGGATTGCAGGTACAACTTAAAAAAATTGACAGACTAATATATATAGTCTTAGATAACATTCTCAACATTCAGGACATCAAGGCAGTTACTTCTTTGGCTTGCCTTGTTGTTCTTAGGCTTTCAAACACATACGTATGTCATACAGAAATACCTACCAGGCAAGACCCCCATAAAACTTAGGCACCAAGTGGCAAAATAAAAACAGTAAGTGTCCTTTATCCTGCAAATTCTCAAGGCGCTCCACAATATAGTCATTTACCTACCACTGAAATGCAGCCACTTGCAGTGAGAAACACAGCAGCTGTTTAACAGCCCACATTAACTCTACACAGCGGTCTAGGACAGGCGGCAAGGAAGAATACCCTATTGAGATGAAAGTGGAAAGAGAAATTACAAAATTTAACTATAATTACCAGGGTTGGATTTGGGCCAGGAAACAGTCACTATAGCATCTTGAATAACCACAATAAGTCTGCAACTTGGTTTTATAGCTCAGCCAGGAGATGGCATCTCAATCAGCATAGAGCTCTCTAAGACCATATTGGGACACTGCTTTCAGTGCAGAGCAAAAGGGAAATTAAGGATGGAGTATCAGTTTTATGCATAGTTGTCATGGCTCTTGTTGGCTAAAATTAGATCTTGAACATTAATTTAATGTAGAGTTTTTGTGTTGATTATATCAGATTAGGAAATTACACAATCATATATGAGGCTTTTGAGAATACTGAAATATTCTGCACACAGGGAACACTGATATACTTCCCGTATGTGCTTCATTTATTAAAGCACTTATACAGGGGAGCCCTTAGAGAAGGAACATCTTTCCAGAGAGACTCCGGAGGTTTGGTTGCTAGGAAGTTACATATGCTTCTGTTTTTAATGAGATTTAAACTATCATGCATTATATATTATTTTCTACATTTAGGATGTTCACCATTATTTGGCTTATTTTGTACCTCATTTTGCATTTCTGGCATGTAATCTCTCTGCATACAAAACATCTTTTGTGAAGAATTCCCTGAGAAATTTCAAAGAGATTACATTTCGCATTTTTTCCTCAAAAAAGAAAGCTCATATAGCTTTTTCCTTCATTGATGTGTCTGCTGAAGGCATTCATTCACTGAGAACTTGTTTCTATGAACTTAAAAAAGAATCAATCTTGGCCCATACCACAGTAACTATTAATGTGGATACCATGTGCCTTCTATCCATTCTCTTGTGTTGTATATAATAAAAATCCTGCTAGCTTTGTTTTCAGAAGAGATATTTAAAGTCTGCAGGTTTTATTTTCCTGAAAATTACAGAGGTAGTGTTTAAAGAGAACTTTTACAAGAATGAAGCACTCAACTCCTCTTACCTTTAAATGTTAAATAAAGGGACAGCCATTACACAAAAGAATTTTTAAAACTATTTAGTTTTCACTGCCCATCTTAGGAAAGCAAATCATCATGTAAATGCACAGTGGAGCCAGCTTTTTACACAGCCTTCTCTTCATTTACATAATAAGAGATGCTAATCAAAGGTCAAAAAATGGTAGCAAACATTTCTGTTGAAATTAGAGAGTGATAAGGCAAATTATGATATTAGTTTTAGCTTAAGGAACTGTTTTGATCCGCAAATAGTTTTCAAAACTGCATATTTAATATTCAAATATGATAGGATGCACTTTTCACCAGCTCCTTGTACTAGTGTTGGTTTTCTACTACGCTGGATCAGATAGAGAAAGAAGTACAGCTATTTCAGTATTCTAACTTTAAACACAATTTGAGAGGTATGAAAATGGTAGTTGATCAGCTGCAGTACAAGTTGTATAAATATTCAAAGTGCAATAATAGATATTCAAATCACTGTAGTAAGGGCATAACTATTATTCATCAATGAAATCCTATTACTCTTCTCTGTAGTAATTCCCATCCTTCGCCACACTTCCCAAAGAAATTACAATTTCTCCTTTCTCTCCATTACCTACTGAGGCTGTAAAGTATGTATCTATGTTGCTAAACTATCATTCATGTCTAGTTACCAAGATCTAAAAGCCTAGTGAAATTTCTGCAACAGGGGCTAATAGCAGGGCTAAATTTCTATGCGATGTGTATGCCTGTACCTTTGCAAGTTCTCAGTAAATTAGGTTCTTGAGCAAAGTGTTATAAAACATGCAAGCTTTGGGGCTTCCAGCTGAACATACATGAGGCCACATCTTTAAACTATTAGGTATCTGAGGATGCAGGTATGAACCACACTGATTTTCCCAAATTCTCAAAGAGAGTGTCTAAGTAATTTGCCAAGTAACGAATGAAGCTAAACTAGTTTTTCACTAATAGAAGAAGAGGAAGATGACTGGGAAAAGAGCAGCCTAAACAAATGATGTGCATTAATACCGTTTGCAGATTAACTGTAATGTTGTATCTAAAGGAGCCATAAATATTGGAGCAGTAATAAATTATCCAGGGACTGGATTTTGTTTTGGGGGGTGGGGTTGGGGTTTTGCTTGTTGTTGTTTTGTTGGGTTTTTTGTTTTAGAGAGAATACACATCTATTTGCACAGACATTGTTTCTCGCTTCATTCCTTTCCATAAAGTCAGACAGAAACATATAGGAATTTCTGTTACTACAGAGCAACTCGTGTGAACAGCAACACTGAAAGCTCAGGAGGTCACATCCAGCACTTTAAATGTACTTATCTGTTTAAGATAAAGATGAGGTTTAGTGGGAAGCACAAGTCTCCTCTACAAATTTCAGAAGTTTACAGGAATCATGTAATCGAAACCTATTTCTACAGTTTTGTCCTAGTTCAGGAAAGAATCTTATTTCCACCTAGCAGATATGTGGTTGAAATTTCCACAAAACACTATAGTGTGATTTTGTATCCAAGTGGAGAAGATGAAATCCTATAAAGTATTTGCATGATATTTCCAATGAAACGTAAACACAATTCAATCACCTTGTTTTACTTCAGTTCTTGAAAGAAAACAAACAAAAAACAATCACTATGATCTGGCAGCTACCCAGATGTTTGACAAAATGGATCCATTCCCTAATTACAAGATGATAATACCAGATTATAAATATCTAGATCATCCCATTTACCCTTTTTTAAAATATTGAAAGAACATGGTCTTTCTTTCACTCATATGAAGTTTCCTCTATGTTACAAGACTTGCTGAAAATCAAAATCGATGATCCAGAAAGCTTCCCAGCTGGTTTTAAAACTTGGAGCAGATTTTAAGATACTCAGCTTTAGTAGCTGTTCGTTATCCTTTGTAGTTCTTCCTTAAACCAAATCAAACAGTATTTCTTTATCACCATATGATGAAAACATTATCTTTTTCTTCCCCAAGTAGAAAAATTCTGATCAACAGTAGTTCTATCACTTCCATCTCGTAGTGGCTCAATGCCTTTCGTTAGAATCCTGATTATTCCTAATTCATCCTTTCTTGTGGTCTATAGCTCTACTGTCTTAGAATCATCTATCAATTTCCTTTCCGTATAGTTTCACAGCACTTATCTTCATATTTGTCAGATTATTTGTTATATCTTTATACTTGCTTTCACATCTTAAAGACAGGTTAATATTGTAGCTAGTACAGCCATTTCTCTTGAATGCAGCTTTCGGACGTTCTACAGAAATGTTTTAAGGAACTCCTGATTACAATTCCTTCTTTTATTTAAAGTACATCATTCCCAGTAATTTACCTTACAATCGTTTTGGGAAATCAATCATTCTGAACCACCAGACATGTGCTACCTGCTCAAATTTACGTTGTTTACATGTTATTTATAGCATCTTATAACAACTTCCACCTAACTGACCATATATGTTCAGTTGTACAACCAGCCCGGCTTTTATTTGTTTTAATAACACAAAGCCAAATATAGATTTATTTCTTTTTTCGAATGAACACGGAGTTGCTTCAGACTTGCTATGACTTAAAGAATTTCATATTTTCTATGCAGCACATTTCTACTTTATTTACTTACTATTATTCACTTAAAAAGCACACTTGCTTCTTTCACAACCTTGTAAATCTCCCCTACAACTCACATAAACTTTCAGCATTCACAGAAGCCTTTTGTAAAGGATTCCACAGCTCAACTGTCACATGAAAACCCTGTTTGTTTTGAACTCATACTCATTGCATTTGATACCCATCAGTTCTACAAACAAGAGGATGGGAGGGAGCAATGAAGGAAATGCAGTCTTCCTATACGTAGCATTTGGATGTTTGAGCAACATCCTGCTCCCCAAACACAGCACATCTCTCTAGTAGACACTAACCAAAACCCTGACTTGTTAAAACATTGATCCACAATTTTATTTTTTTTTTAATAAATCATTGGACTCTGAATTGGCAGTCATTTGGACAAAAAGGTAACACTGTTTAACAGAACATCAGACGTACTGCTTCCCTTTTGGCCACTGGTTCTTCCTTAATAGTTTATAGCAATTGATTTAACACTCCAGTCACCTGGATCTTCCCAGCTAGGCTGAATATATGTCCACATATGAACACCTGTATGTCTTGAGTATCATAATGGCCCCTAGCAGTGTCAGCTTTTTTTTTTTTTCTTCCTCCCCATTTTCTCAAGTCTTCACTTCCCACCCCCACCCCCCCAATATACATGTTAAACTAGTGCTCATTTTACTTTCCCCCTCCCTCTCCTATTTGTCACTATAGACTGTTCTGAGCAACGCAGCCAGGTGGTCATCTAGATGATAACATTTCAGTTAAGGA
Source organism: Sagittarius serpentarius (assembly GCA_034782735.1). NCBI lineage: Eukaryota > Metazoa > Chordata > Aves > Accipitriformes > Sagittariidae > Sagittarius > Sagittarius serpentarius. The sequence goes on from JAVKLA010012332.1 coordinate 34,668, forward strand.
GGTCCTTATCTTCTTGCAAAACAGTTTCTCAGTCTGAAACTCAACAATTCGTGTAACTATCAGTTAACTCACAGCTACCCCAGACCTCTGGAGTCACGGAAGAGTTGCGTTTTTTCATGATACAAACTTGGATGACAATATATAGGATATATCACCCTATATCACTGCAAACTCTTCTCAAACAAATTGAGTCGGTTATCCAAAACTGCAGTTTTATCCAAAACCCAGTTTTATTAAGAGATCATGCTAGTGTGTTTCAGGAAGAGGAAGATTTATTTGTATTCATAATGAAATCTCTTTTGGGAACGGGGGGAAAATAGTAAAAACCGGAAACTTAAAAAGACATGACAAATTTCTATCTGGTGTATATATTCCATAACACCGTCCAATGTCGCTTTATCCTTTGGCTGCTGAGAATCAGAACTAGTCAAGGAATAGCCCCTTTGTCCTTCCCCTTGCTCTTCTCTGATTAACTGTGGGTTCCTATTCTTTGAACCAAGGTGTGCAATGCTTCCGAAACCTGCTTACTTGTCCTTCCTTACCGGCTCTGGTACACCTGCCTGCTTCCATTATCCATTTTAAAAAACCCTTGGTTTTGTAACAAGATAGGGCACTTTTACAGCATTTTACCTTTTTTTTTTTTTCTCTTACCCTCCCC
>JAVKLA010012333.1:0-34600 GCA_034782735.1 Sagittarius serpentarius
CAGAGAGGTGGTAGAAGCCCCATCCCTGGGAACATCCAAGGCCAGGCTGGACGGGGCTCTGAGCAGCCTGATCTAGTCGAAGGTGTCCCTGCTTACCGCAGCGGGGTTGGACTAGATGGCCTTTGATGGTCCCTTCCAGCCCAAGCCATTCTATGATTCTATGATGTGGGGGTGTAATTTCCCATTCTGCTGCAGTGATTTAAAGTAAAACAGCATATAAAAACTTAAGTTCTTGCCTTTCTGGTCTTGCCATTCAGCCTCTTTTCAGAGATCAGAAAGCCACCTCCAAGCGCAGGGCACGGGCTGGGCCACTCCAGAGAGCACGGTGACCTCCCTCCCTGAGCAGCCACATCTCGCAGCCCCAGTGAGGCCAGCCAGGCCAGGGACGGTGAGCGGGCTCAGCCACAGCCCAGCCACACCCAGGTGCCACTGCAGGCCCCAGCCCAGCCAGGAAGGCAGCCCCCAGGCTGGGATGGGCTCAGGCCCAGCTCAGCAGGGCCCAGAGCCAGTCAGGGGCTGAAGGGCAGCCCCAGGCCCGGAGAGAGGCCTCAGCTGCAGGGCCTCCTCACAACAGCTCTTGTAAGGGAAGAAGCTGACCTTGGGCTTCACCTCATAGGGGGCAGCACGCTTGGGGCCCCGATGCCAACAAAGTTATAAACCACTTACTCTTCCCATCAGAAGGCGAATTTTCAGTAGCACTGCCACACGTGCTTGTCTGCCTATCCCAGTTTTACAGAAAAGACAGAAGAACTAAGTCATCTTTAATGAAACACCTCTACTCCCAATATGAATAGCTAAGCTTTTTTTCCATTAAAGAAAACAAACATTTTTATATAACTGCAGATCAGGGAGGAGAAAGAAGAAACATCTGGGATACAGAAATCTTGCTTTTCTTCTAGAGCTACAAATTTGTAGTTCAAAGATTTTTGTTACAGTATGCTTAGGGAAAAGCCAGTAGGGGTTAGCCAGCCCCAAAAGTGCTTAATTATTCTTGCATCTGGTTTCACTAGAGAGTCAGTAACGAATTGTTTGTACTTAGGCCATCTACATGTTTGATACGGCATGGAGGATGCTCACCGTGAAGGCCTATACCTCTAAGCCCAGTGTGAGATATTTTACACTGAAACATGCCACCAACTTGTCAGAAGACAAGGAAAAAAACCTCTCTCCTTATGGCAGGCAAGCAGTATAAATCATATTTACATGCAGGAGACATTGTTAAGTCTAAAAAGGCAACAATTGTATCTCGCAAGAAATGGATTCACACACGTTAAAAAATATTAAGCATGACTGGCCCAGCCCCAGGGTAACGAAGAAGAGGAGGAATGAGTTTTAGAGAGAAACTTATCCTCCACAGGCCAGACAGACTTAGTCTACATATAATTGATTATAAAAGGTCCACCAAACCAGGTGGCTGTCTAGTAGATGGAGCATGTCACATGGGGAATACTGTAGGAGGACCTCACAGATGCCCAATTCCAGTTACACAGGCTAGATGGAAAGGTGGCATCAACAGGGAGGGAGAGGCAGAAGCAGCATCCAGTGACCTGAAGTGAACAGGCTGCCGAAGTTGAATGCAGATTTGGCATTTCTAATGAATAGCATATCAGGGTCCACAGATTCTCAGTCAAGTGTCTCATGGTTTTACAGTTCAGTTACATGGATTCACTACTTAAAGAGACTGCATACAAAAAAAAATAAATCCAACAACAAAAAAAAAAACAACACACAACCAGCTTGCAAATGGAAAAATAAAACTGGTTCTAAATAGCAGCTTTGCTTATAGAATTAGTCAAAGGTTATCATTGTGAAAATTGGCAATGCACTGTGACATTAGTTGTACATATTTGCCCTAATTTTGGAAGCTGTTTTCAGCATCCAACATAATAAAATTCTGACTTTCTAAGTATGTGTTATTGAGTTCACATCTGCCTAGGCTCATACGTGAATGACTTAAATATCTCTTAATTTCCCCTTTACTACCTGTACTAAGTCTGAAGGAGATGCAAGAGAATGAAGGACAGAATGTTGTCCTCTTGTAGAAAAGCATCTGCTTTATGGCAATAGGGCTAAAAAACCCGAGCCCTAAAATGCTCCAATTTTTCTCTTGGAAGGGAGGTAAAGTACAAAGATTCATCAGACATCAGAGCAGATAAAAATAGGGAAGAATAAATAAGAATTATTTTTAATCAGATAGGTTGTTAATACTTATTTTAGAATACTAAAATTAAGCTAGGAACTCTGCAAAGTAACTATGAGGGTATTGCAAGAAATTATTCTCTCATTCTGTTCCAGAGAACTTTAGGTTAATAAAATTTTCATTTGATCTGTTCTTCTTGGACTCTTCTACTGACTAAATAAATATGACTCACATAAATAAAATTCTGTAGGATTAGGTTTTAGAGGTAGAATCTTTGTTCCAGTAAAATTCCTAGACACCAGAGCATCCTGTGCCACAAAGCGAAGGATAATTTTTATACATTTAAATACAGGTAACTAGGAATTACAACTGTGTAAGCCTAGGGAGAGCTATCCAAATGATCTTCCGTGCAAAACCCCATTACATCTATCATGTACCTTTGTACTGTCATATCTAGTGTTAGTAGAAAGTGAATATCAAACTAGATATGAGTTTTCTAAACTGCATGTACAGGAGCAGCTCTTACAAGCCTTTGTAAGTCAGTAGTATAGCTGTTCTGGGAATGGAGGGCCTTTTGAAGTAGAAGGATTATAATCTTCATGGGTTAATAAAGCAACAGAAGCCTTCAGGAAGGATGATTTCCACATACTATATTTGTGGTCTGTATGCAAGGGAAGAAAGTGGGAGTGAGCTGCAAATGGACTTAGACATGCTGGTTTCCCAAAGAAAAAGAAAGAATCAGACTAAATATAGTGAAAACAGAAACAAAATTCCATTTTTAGAGAAGCTAAACTGAAAATGCAAGTTAGATGAAGATTTCTCTTGCACTAATAAACTGTGGAGAGTAAATGGGAGCAAGACCCCTTCCTTCTCTGCCATCTCCCACGATTCTTCTGCTGTTTCCTCTCCAAACTTCATGACATAACTCACAAAACTTTGGGCAAGTCCTCAGTTGTTACAGAAAAACGTATCCAATGCCAACAAAACTGGGTTCCTATGATGGCGATTATAGCCAACTACTTCGGAGAAGCAGCTGGTAGTGAATGGGGCAGAAGGGAGCAGTAGGGAGAAGAAATTTAGCCAGGGCCTTCTGGCCATTGAGGTGTTACAGATTCTTATAGACCCACTCTCAAAAACTTCATCATACTAACATCTCCAATTTGTATTGCTTATTAAATACAGAGAAGTAACGCATCCACATTCACATGTTCAATTCAGGAAGTTCTTATGCTACCACCAGCAAGGAGGTTCAACCCTGGCAGTTGCTAGAGACCCATGCTTCAGCCTCCTCCATGTGGTTATCATCTCAGACCCACACGCAGTTATCCTCCGCTAGCTGCTACTGCCACACAAAATGCAATGGAAGGCAAATGTGGAATTAATTAACTCCCACAGTGTTCTAGCCAGTTCTAATATGCTTTAGCAGAGTTGATTAGATTTTTTTTTTAATTAAATAAATATCATGGAGTATTTCGAAATGGCACTTCGATTTCTTTTCAAGAAATAGTACAGCCATAGAAATTCAAATTAAACTGGAATAATATGTAACTCCTCTCTATGTTTCAAGATATATGGAAAACCCACTTCAAATTAGGCATTCCCAAACTCAGTACTGTGCCCAGGTGGCCAAGAAGGCCAACAGCATCCTGGCCTGTATCAAAAATAGTGTGGCCAGCAGCACGAGGGAAGTGGTCGTCCCCCTGTACTCGGCACTGGTGAGGCTGCACCTCGAGTACTGTGTTCAGTTTGGGCCCCTCACTACAAGAAGGACATTGATGTGTTGGAGCGTGCCCAAAGCAGGGCAACGAAGCTGGTGAAGGGTTTAGAGCACAAGCCTCATGAGGAGCAGCTAAGAAAACTGGGATTGTTTAGCCTGGAGAAAAGGAGGCTGAGGGGAGACCTTATCACTGCCTACAGCTACCTGAAAGGAGGTTGTAGTGAGGTGGGTGTTGGTCTCTTTTCTCAAGTAACAAGTGATAGGACGAGAGCAAATGGCCTCAAGTTGCACCAGGGGAGGTTTAGATTGGATATTAAGAAAAATTTCTTCACTGAAAAAGTGGTTAAACATTGGAACAGGCTGCCTAGGGAAGCGGTAGAGTCACCATCCCTGGAGGTGTTGAAAAAAACATGTAGACATGGCACTTCAGGGAATGGTTTAGTGGGCATGGTGGTGTTGATGGTTGGACTTGATGATCTTAGAGGTCTTTTCCAACCTGAACGATTCTATGATTCAGTAATCTGAAATGGCTTATACATTTGTCCTCTGCTTTATATTTAATTGTTTACTCCTCTGTTATTCTGCGGAATTATCCTGAATGAATTAAAAGAGATTTTTTTAATTAATCAGTCTTAAGTTTTTGAAGATTAGTCCTAAAAATATACTACCTCCTGATTCTACAACAAGCTTAACAGATTTATTCTAGGCTTTTTCATGAACAACCCTCCTTAGTTTATCTCTAAACAGATGTTTCATATATTTGAAATAGAGAAGTTCTTATAGCTTCTTTTGGTGTTCTTACCTGCCCTCTGCTTTGAGCCAGTTAATAGCCTGAGTCACTTTTTTTTTTTTCCTAAACCACAACTCTGTCATTAAATGCTAAATAAGTGTTTGATGTGTTTGGTTTGGTGTTTGCCTCCACTCCCCCTGCCCACATAATAATGACATTTGTTATTTTCTTAGGCAACTAAGGCCACATAGTGAAAGCAATTCTAGTAAGCTGCAGCTAAAAAAATACGGGGAAAGAACAAAGAATAAAATCTCTGGTACAGAAAACACAACCACCCCCCAAAAAGGAATAAAAATATTTTTCTTCTAAGATCTGCAAATGCTTTAGATTATATAAAATCATTAGTTAGTATTTTGGGGGGTTTGTTTGTAAAAATCATTGGCAAGTATACATCTCCTTTTTAATAAATCCAATTTTTTGAAAGATGTCCTGCAAAAATAGGTAGGTTACATGGAAGTTTGTCACTGTCATTTTATCAGCTAGATTCTTCAATCAAATTCCTATTCTGTTGCATGCTGTAAAGACTGGTATTAAAGAACATGTCTGGGTAGGTGTCTGCTAGATTTTAAAGACCAGAAGTAATAGCAAAAAGTAAATAAATGCATGCAATACAAAGGGAAGATGGAACATCCATAAAAAAAAATTATTTCCACTATGCTGAACTGCAAAAACATGAATCATCATCTGCTAGTCTTGAATAGAAAATGTAGTTTAGGACTAAGACTAACTGCAAATATCAAAATAGCACAGATGAAAACATTTTGGTAGACCAATAAACACATTTTGGGACCTTATGTTGTAGTTAATTTTAGCAATTTTGCCTCAGTCAGAAGCAGCACTTTGTTTACAAATATTTAGTAGGTCAAGTATGAAGTGCACTTTGGAAAATTCTGTGTAGAATATTTTAATAATAAACTAAACATTTGTCTTAATCTTATTCTAAATAAACACACAAAGACGACATAATCCTTCAGAATTAACCTTTGATTAAATACAAGTACTTACAGAAGGAAAGGAGTAGCTCTTCTTAAGCTCATTTTCCTTGCCTAAGGATATTACTTAGCAGTTTTTCATTTACCATATTTGTTTAGACTCCGAGATTCATCCAATTTCAAGCTTTTCTGTATAAAAGCATACCAAGGAGTAGCCCCCGTGCTTCAGCATAAAAACAGTGAAGCAACCAGAGAATTATACCCTGAAAGCCTTAAGTGTCAAAAGTGGTTCCTAATATACTCTTCCTTGGGCTACTACAGATGTCTCCACACCTGGCTGTAGGCATCATGGGGAGTATTTCTGAATGGAATTCATCACATTTAAAGGAAACGTACTGTGTAACAACCACACAGAGGCCACTAAAATTGGGGGGGGGAGTGATTAAGTGGCACAGATTAGGTGCTTTTTTCAGAGTAGGCCAGAAACAAGGTCCCTTAACTAAGTGCAGAACAGCAGCCAGTCCCCAAATTGCGATACTACCAAGTTCTTCTAACACGATTACAAGTACCGCCTTTTTTCCAAATGTCGATAGAAGAAATTCAGATAAACCTACAAAGCTCTCTTTTCTCCACTTCTCCTCCTTTTATTTTCTAATACACTTATATTAATACAATGATGGACGTGCACCTTTCCAAAAAGTAAACTATAGGGGCTCAACAGTAATCTCATCTTTCCTTCCATTGCTGCTGAAGCTAGGGTATGTACGCACCTTACCTTATTACACAAGCAGATGTGAAGGTTTATTCTAGTTCTTACAAGTCTGATTACATAGGTGGCATGCAGTGAAAGCTAATCAGATGATCCTTTCCGCTAGGTGAATGCTGTAGTATGGTTGACAATAGACTGAAATCAGCAGTACAGAGATGGACTTCCAGAAGCTTATTCTACTAATAATGAGAATCTGTGATTTATAAAGCAGAAGTGTACTAAAAATACTGAATAAATTAAAGAGAAGAAACATTAACTATGAACTCCATGGCTTTTCTCAGTAAGTGTCAAAACCTCAAAGCTATTGAAACATTGTTTTTTGCATTTAATATTTACAATGCTGTGATAGTAGCAATGAGATAATTATGGCACTTCTGCTACCAAGGCCATGACTCACAAAAGCAAAACATCAAGTCATTATTTCTGTCATTTCACTAGAAGGGGTGAGGAGGGGAAAGGAGGGGAAAAGGAAAGAGGAGAGAAATGTAAGCTTTTTATTTTGAGATGCTGTCTACAGAAACAGAATATCTGTTTCCAACACAAAGCAGTTTGTGTCTTATGTGTCTTATGTGACTGAATTGCTATGGAGAATTTTTGCTCACCCCCATCCCATTTTTTTTTCTCCCTTTGTCTTTTGAATGACCAACTGTAAAGACCAATACAACATGCAAGAAGAGGGCATGGGAGGGGCACAGTCAAGATACCAATTTGTGAAGTTACCCAGTTTTTGAGCCTGTGGTACTGCAGGCTCTATGGAATGTAATTAGCTACTTGGTCATGATAATGCACAGTATAACTTTTCATATGGTGAAGCTAGCATACCACACTGAATTACTATGAATTTTAATAGGCATATGTATGCTACCTATGTTGTTATATGGGAACCCATTTTCCCAACATCATCCATGTCTTTCAGAGATATGGTAGTTCAGCCTAACCTGAGAACCCCTTAAATAAAAACATTTCTAGGACTGTGCTGTGGGATCTCTTAAAATGTTATATTTTTGCTCAAGATAGATCAAACAATATATTGGGAGCATGATAAATTAAATAGGTACTTTCTGTTGATCACAATTTTCAAAAAAAATTTAGTCTATGTACAAATTTAACAACAATCTTAAATAATCTATTTTTCAGAAAGTGTTGTGACAAGTTAATTGGAAATAAAATCTTCCCTTGTATATTGTTTGAATGATGTCCCAGAAAATAAATAGGAAAGTTTACTACTTGTAAATCCAAGGTGATCAAGTCTCCCTCATCTTTTCAATTGCTATACTAGAAAATATGAAGTACAGTAGTAGGCTGCATGTGGAAATTCCTCAGTGGCATTAGGTGCTGGTAAATCTTCAAAGCAAGCACTGTTCCATTTTTGGGCAATGTGATTCAAGAAAAATATGGACAAGTTGGGATTGTGGGGGTAGGGAATTTTAAGAAGAATAACAAGCATGATCAAGATTGAAAGGAAATTATATTTGGTCTAACAAAGCTGAAGGAAGATATGATAACAGCTTTTCTATCTTTTACACATTAAAGTATTAAGTAGGAGAGAATAAGTGCTTCTTCATAGCCAGTGAAGATAAGGGAAGCAGTAGTGGGTTTAATAGCAACAAGGGACTTTCAGGTGAAGCACATAGCGCTACAGATGGCCAAGTACTGGAAGAGATTGCCTGGGGAGGCAGCAGAATTTCCATTATATTTAGAACAAGCTAGATAAATATGCACCAGGAATAACACAGGAAGACTTCATTCTGCCTTGCGGCTGGAAGTGAAATGTAACCTCTTTAAGAGTTCTTCCAAGTTTGTTTTACAGGATTTCTGTAAGGATTCTTTGCTATCTGGCCTTCTCAGACCGCAGAAAGCTTCTTGCCTGGATGCACGTCAGGTCTTCACCGTTATCCAGATGAGAAACTAGCAATTGACTCAGGCTGTGTCACGCTGAGATGTACGAAGTGTGCTGGCAAGTCAGCACTATTAGTGGAAAATCCTTTGAGAGTTCTGCAGTAGGGCAAGATTTAAAAGCTTGAATTTATGGACAGAATTGTCCAGTTGTGAATGTGGCCTTGCTGTGTGGTTATCATTCAAAGTTTTTTTCCTCAAATCACCTAAAGCCCATTTCAGACCACTAATCCTCATTTATAAGGCAATTCAATTCCAGTCATCTTTATATTAGTAATGTATGTTCTATGTGCTCATCTGGATAGGATCGTGTTAGTATTGTTGCGTTTGTTTATAGTCATATAGATACAAGTCATTTTGTCACATATAAAGATAATATTGTGCCACACTGGAACACAAAAAGAATGCAACTAAGATGTGCATAAAATCTCTTTAAAGACGCATTTACTCCTTCTATTATCTACTCATCGGTATTCTACACAGAATATCTATAATTATTTCAAAATATGTCTATCTTCACAGCACTTCGTTTCTTGGAACCAGGATACCTGGACTAGGAGGCAATTTCCTCAGGAGCAAATATGGAAAAGCAAGATACATCTCAAATCCCACTGTCCTTCAAGTGCGAACTTCATCTCCTCATTTGGTAATTAAGTACATAAATAGAGATAAATATGTTAAAAAAAAAAAGAAATAACCTAAAATATTTCTGAAGAAACACTTTGCATGCTTTTTAGCTGTGAAGAGAATGGCAGAATTACACAAATGCCAGACGTTTACTCGTACTGCTTAATGGATTGCTGGAAAAAGCTTAGATAGTAGCTAATCAGGTTGGAGAACGTAAGTCATTTTTTAAAATCCTGGCCATAATTTTGAATTCTGTTTGGTACACAGTTGAAAAGACACAAAAGTTATTAATCAGTCCCCATATACTCCAAAGTCCTGAAAAACACCTGAGGAAATTTTACTAATATTTTTGTAAAAGAGGTAACTCTGAAAAGGAACCTCACAACTAGGTATATGCGCACGTCAAGGAAGCCGAACACATAAAAGGCTTAGGTTATTTAACCTTTGGTTGAAAGAATGTCTGTCTAGAGCTTTAATCTCTGGCAGGGAGATGGGGTAAGAAGCAGCTTCCAGTTTTATTGGATGTTGTTAATTGTAAGCTAAGAGTTCAAGACAAAAGTTATCAAACTGGAACAAGAAGGTCTACTCAAAAGGTGTGTGGAGTATCTATAGATAGAGACCACCAAGGATATCTTAAGATCATACATGAACTGTGATGACTTATAAAAGTAGTTACATTAGCTACGAGAAATCACTTCTCTGTGGGGTAGTTTAGCCTGGATAGAACATTATGCTGTTGTGGCGACAGTGCTTCCAGTACCCCACAGAAATCTAGCTTGGGCATTTCTACATGGTACTATTTTATGCCATATAAATGTATCTTAAATAAACACAAGTCATGTAACCTAGCAACAGGAAACACAAGAGGGGATATTGCTCTTTAGTGCAGAAGTTGTAGGAGGATTAATAAAAAAAAAAAGAAAACAACACCCAACACAACCAACCCACAGAAGACAAAAGGACAGGATAGACAAAGAAAAAAACTGGGAGCGTATTGTTTGTGAAAAAGTCCCGCAAGTTTAACCGGTATTTAGAAGATAGGTCTTAACCACCGGAAGCAGAACAGCCTTTCAGTAAGAATGGAGGGGAGCAGACAAAAATGTTAGTAATTTTAGAGGACAACTCCAAATGAGTTGGTTTAACGGTCTGAATAGAAATGGAAGTTTTAGCACACTGACTGCACATCAGCTGAAACCTTTACTTATAGAGGCCAAGCAGCGATGGGCTGGCCATGTGATAAGAATGGATAAAGTATAAATGCAAAAGCAGTTCCTATTGAATGAGACAAAATATGAAGACAGGAAGGAACTGAAACACATTACCCACAAATTGGTTCAAAGATGACCCCAAATCACACTTCGCTGAATAAATTTAGCAGCTAATGGGAGAGGAGGTATATATCTTTTGAAGAGAAATGGTGTCCTTCACATTACCAGCCTGTTTTTAGATAGGACTTTGTTCTCCTGGCACACAATACCTTCCCCACCACACCACCCCCTTCAACTTTTAGGCATAATATGGTAAATCCAAAAATAGTTTACTTAGTTTTTTAAAATATTGATGAGACAGGTAACATTAGGGATAGGTAGAGAAGTTAAAATACATTTGAACTGAAATTTATTAAGTTGTGTTATGAAGTGGTGCTGGATGTTCAGGATTAGATCAATATCCACCATATTCATAAAAGTCACCACATTAATGTATCTTATTTTAGGTTACATTATGGAATTGGTATCTTTGCTGAACTGAGTCATCAAACCAACCTAATTTCTCTTCTTCAAGAAAAAAAAAAAAGGAAGAGAGGCCTCATAAAACACCCTCTTCATTTATATAAGTTGGTTTTAATATTCAGTCTTAAGAAGAGCTAAACATTCTATCTGGTTTTATTACCCATAGGATTGGACAGATTAAAATCTTTTGCTAAGCATTTTATTAAAATAAAGTAAGTGAGGAGGCATGTTGATGGCAAGGTCAGGGTGTTATAAACAGTAACCAGAGCTTAAAAACATCCAGTACCATGTTAAGTTCTGTTGTCCATTACACATTTTCCTTTCTCAGTCCCTGTGTAGCTTACTGTCTCTTCCGGCTCTCTGTCATTTTGTGATGTCATTATCTTTCCTCAGAGACTGTGTCACAAGTTTGGAACATTGTTTTGCTTATGTTGACATCAATTACAAGGCTCTCATAAGCTTCTGAAGGATCTGAAAACTGGCTGAATGACCACATCCAGGGTGTGGTGACCAGTGGAACAAAGTCTAGTTGGAGGCCAGTAAATTGTACCCTAGGGTTCAATATTGGAACCAATCCTTTTCAACATCTTCATTAGTGATCTGCATAATGGTACAGAGTGTACACCCTCAGCAAGTTTGCTGATGACACAAAACTAAGAGGAGTGGCTGATACACCAGAGGGTTGTGCTGCCATTCAAAGGGACCTTGACAGGCTGCAGAAGTGGGCTGACAGGAAGCTCACAAAGTTCAACAAGGGAAAGTGCCAAGTCCTGCACCTGGGGAGGAACAAGCCCATGCACCAGTATATGCTGGGGGCTGCCCAGCTGAAAAGCAGGTTGACAGAAAAGGACCTGGGGGTCCTGATGGACAACAAGTTGGACACGAGACAACAATGCATCATTGCCACAAAGGCAGCCAGTGGTATCCTGGGCTGCATTAGGAGGTGGGTTGTCAGCAGATCAAGGGAGGTGATCCTACCCTTATACTCAGCACTGGTGAGGCCACACCTGGAGTACCGTGTCCACTTCTGGGCTTTTCAGTACAAGAGAGATATGGACACAGTATAGAGAGAAGCCTTAGGGGGAAAGTCTTATCAGTGTATACAAATACCTGAAGAAGGGGTATAAAGAAGGAGCCAAGCTCTTTCCAGTGGTGTCTAGTGACAGGAAAAGAGGCAATGGGCACAAACTGAAATATAGGAGATGCTGTCTGAACATCAGGAAACACTTTTATTGTGAGGATGACTATGCACTGACATGGGACAGTCTGATATGCTACTACTGGCAGTTTATTTATTTAGCTGATGACAAGGAAATTGTTAGGCCTATACTCACAGCTGAGCTTGAGCCTTCACTCACAGACCATTTAAACTGTTTCTCTTCCCTGACCAATCTTTGGAGTCTTAGAAGCAGCTCTGAGCCCCCTCCACCCCTTTTATATGCCACATAGGTTGTAAGCCCTGCAAGGCAACTGAAATTTCAGAAGTGATAGGAAGTGACCACTCCGTAAGTTATCAGACTGTATATTTTTCCACTATTTCAGTGTCAGAAAAATAAAGCGAACGGACTTAAGCCAGTTACCTTTAATTTTATTCTTGCTCCTGCCTCCCATCACTTTTGAGAACCAGTGGTTTTACTCCTCCACCACAGAAAGAGGCTGGGGTGATAAAGGTGAGGAGAGAATGCTCTGCCACTGTTCCAGATGGAGAAAGCACATGCCACATTAAAATAAGAGGAAAAATAAGACTCTGTCTTCAATAAACATCCTCAGCTTGAGAAACACTGGTTTACATCAAGGAATATGAAAGGATTCTAACTAAAAGGCATGATGTTACCAGTGGCTGATATCTATGCTATTTACCCTAACCTACTGGAAGATTTTGGTTGAGTTCATGAGGAACACAGCAAATCAGACACCTCTGAAAAACGCTTCCTTTGTCATTAGCATAGTGTATGTTAACTTATTAATTTTTTTCTGTAAAACTCATAACTTGGCATTTTCCAGATTCAGATGATACTTACAGTTACCATACACAAAGTATAGTATACTTTCATAGTTTTGTGTAACCAGTACAAAAACCCCACCCAAACCAGTATAAGATATATAATATATCACTACATGTTGCCAGCAAAGAATTTAATCTGCCATGGTGGCAAGTGCATTTTCAGGGTATTCACTAATGTGAATGTGAGTTCAGGGTACTTACTATATGGCAGAATAGAGCCAAACTAAATGTCACCACTGAGTTTTCCCATTTTTATTTTCACTGTGTTAATTGATAAATGTTTATGACAATTTTCACTTGAATGAAGTCCATCAATAATAAAGGGTTACTGGTAAAATGGAGGAATTCCTCCTTCCCCAGAGAAGTTTCCCCTCCATCTCCTCCACACTAAAGCTGGCACATCACAAAGTGACAGATGAATTTTATGAGAATTGATTCATGACAGTCTCTGAAGAGTAATTAAGTTCAATAAAGGCCTGTCAATATCATTTGGTATCAGCTGTCACTTTGTATCATGTCTGAAAGGTACAAGTGCACACAGAGATGGACACAAAACACAAGGACAGAAGGTGCTATTCAGCTAGGAGAGGGAGCTTATAAGTATTAAACACTTAAGAAGGCTGAAGTCACCGCCTCACCTTAGAAACCATTGTGAACACCTGAATCACCCCTAAAAGCTAGTCCTCAGTCAGTGGCCAAAAGCACAAGTAATCCCAAAATGAAAGGTTATAACTCATTACGCTCCTTTTTTCAACAGATGTATATCCCACACTTGCCTGTCTGCAGATCCAAACCTTATAGCTTCTTCTTAAGGCATTGGAAGAGGATAAGAGAAAGACAGAAGACACATAAAAGGAGTAGTTGCTCTCTTTTCCCTCAAGAGAGCTTATGGCCTCATGCTTAACACAGGCACCTACATGATGGAAGCCATAGGCCTGAATTCACACTCCAAACATTAGGCCTGATATCCCATCTCCTGGATGAAGTGTTTCAAATATGAAGCCTGCAGATAAAAGGAATCCACAGCAGTAATCCTTTCAAAACTGTTTTGAAAGCAACAACAGCATTACCTTTGGATTATATTCTGTTAGAAAGCTTATAAGCACTTACATCAAGAAGAATTAGTGCTGCAAGCCTCTAGTAGCAGAAATCAGTTTGGTTTAACCCCCGCAAGAACAGAAAACAAAGAGAGATGAAACTCAACTTACAGCCTTTACTTTGTAGCACATCCCATTAACCAATTCCGGAGAGCTGGGGTTAGAGACTTTTCTGGGGAACACTGCCTGTGAAAGTGCTTCACCCTTCCCCTGAACTGTAATTCGCACCCTGACTGATTAATACAGCTGTACCAGAAGCTGATGAGTTGCTTCTCCATTAAGACTGCATGGCCTAGTGGGGAGCATCTGCCCTTTAAAGAGCTGAGAAACATTCAGTTAAATGAGCAGAAGAAACTACAGCTGCAAGCAGGAAGGCTCATGCAGGGATGTTATAAGTGAGGACTTCCTAAGTTAGAAAAAAAGTCCTTGCATATGAAAACTTAGTAGGCCCTGTAAGATACATAGATGTGACTAATAAAATAGTAGGTGCCCAAGAATGGTGTGTTGGGTTTTGTTGTGTTTGAACTTTAAGAGCGGGAAGGGTGGGTGATGATAAAGAATAGCTGATAGCTAAGAAACTTTGGTATGCAAAAGATGATCCAAGAGAAAAGGTGAGACTAGGTTTCAGCTTTTGGAGACAGGACTGGTGGCTCTGTGAAATTTGGTGGAAGTTGGGAGCTGAGTTTTTTTTTGTGGGCTGCTAGATGGCTCACTTACTAATTGTCATGAAGGACAGAAGCTAAATACTCTTAAAATCCTGCTGTTAAGTGCCTAACTCTCTTATGACCTTTTTTTCTTTCCCAATTCAGAACAGATCTTCTGACCAAATTGTGATTGGGCCCAGATGCACAATCTGAATTGGAATTACTTTATTATGTATGGTATTCATCTCATAATGAACCATTACTCACCATTTTATATTCTCATATTCCTATCAATGATCTAGAAAAGAAAGGTTTATCTACATCAAGTTCATTTCGTTTAGGATGTAGTTCTCAAGCTTTCATCTGCAGATCACTGGAGGGACAGAGAGCATTTCTTTGTTTTTTTAAGGAAATCATTGGTCTGTATATAGTGAGGGTTTTTTAGGAGTCATACCTCAGTAATGACTTTTAGAAATTTTTAGGTGATTTCATGACCAATTAAACTGAAACCCCCATACAGTTTCTCTTTTCCTGTGCTTGGAATACCAGTTCCACATCTGTTGCTGGTAACTTTAGAGTGATTACTCAGCTGTGACCACAATTTGCAGACAGTAGCAAATAAAATAACAGAGGCTAAAGTTAAATGAAAAAGAGAGGTTTGGGCTGTGAGAGTTTCAGCCAAAGGGGGAGATTTATTATTAGTAAATGCAAAGCCTAGTGGCCAGAAAAATAAAAGCACATATACAGAAAGAGGCAAGGAACAAAGCAGCATCATAATCAATGTAAATTAAAAATTTGCAAGGGAATATTTTCCTTTTTTCTTTTATGTCAGAAAGGTTTTAAAATCCATACAATTTTTCAAAAATAAGTAAAAATTCTTCTGCCTGTTATAAAACCTACAGGGGGGAATATCAACATAAAGTCTTGATGCCTTCATTATGATATTATCTATTCTAAGAACATACTCAATTATCATTATGATCATCATTAGCATGTTTTATAGCATGTTCATTTGGTTTTCCTGCTTCTGGAATGTTAATCAAAGATTAAATTTACTGTAAATCAATCAAAAAACATTTTCTTCATTTTAAATTTAATCACACAGTGTTGTAGTGTGTAATAAATGAAATACAAAAATACTGAGTCAGTGTTGACAGTTCTTTCAATAATAATGTGAAAAAACTTGAAGTTTATAGAACTATTTAAGCATAACCTAGTTACTTTTAAAATTTATTAACTAGTATCTTTTATAAAATCTATAATTTCTGTGTGAATTATTTCTACCTCCCCAATTTAATAATATAATTGCAAATGTAAAAACTCATACATTAGGAAGCTTGTTCCTGTAACCACACAAATATACTTAAAGACCACTGAATTCAAATGTGAAAGCTAGTTCTTGAACAGCTCCCCTTATAAGGGTAAAGGAAGAAAAGCGTTAAAAATCACCTTATTACCTATGTAATTTCAGTTACTCTTCTGGCTGTGTTGTTAGAAATAGTTGGTAAAAGGATCATGCTCTTATTC
Source organism: Sagittarius serpentarius (assembly GCA_034782735.1). Taxonomy (NCBI): domain Eukaryota; kingdom Metazoa; phylum Chordata; class Aves; order Accipitriformes; family Sagittariidae; genus Sagittarius; species Sagittarius serpentarius. The sequence continues at coordinate 15,875 of JAVKLA010012333.1, forward strand.
TTACACTTGAAAAAAACTTGTGCATAAACCAGGCCCAAATTTCCTGACACCTAAATATTGTGAACACTCCTCAAAATCCAATGGAAATGCTGGGCAATCATGCATGTAGGCATTTAGCTGGAGTATGCGTAGAGAAGTCTTGCATCCACAATAAATAATATTGCCACATTTTAGGACAGTGAAAGTGTATGTTAATTTCATGACAATGTTGAATTTATGGCCTCAGAAGAAGAAAGCAGATTCTGAGCGACAGTAATTTTTAATTGTTTTTGAAAGTGTGGTGGGTTGACCTTGGCTGACTGGCAGATGCCTACCCAGTCACTCTAACTCCCACTCCTAAACAGGACAGGAGGAGAAAATATGGAAAAGCTCATGGGTCAAGTTGAAAACAGGTAGATTACTTACTAGTTATCACAATGGGCAAAACAGACTCAGTCTGGGAAAAAATTGGTTTAATTTATTGCTCATTAAAAACAGAGTAGGATGGTGAGAAACAAAGACAAAACTACAACATCTCACTCCTACCCCTTCCTTCTTCCCAGGATCAACTTCTTTCCTTCGTTCCCGACTCTTCTGCCTCCTCCTCCCCCCCTCCCTGAGTGGCACAGGGGGGTGGGGAAGGGGGTTTGTGGTCAGTTCATAACACTTTGGCTCTGCTGCTCCTTCCCACGCTCCAGCATGGGGTCCTTCCCACAGGGTACAGCCCTTCATGAACTGATACAACTTGGGTCCTTCCCACAGGCTGCAGTCCTTCCAAGAACTGCTCCTTCGTGGGTCCTCTCCACGGGGTACAGTCTATCAGGAACAGGCTGCTCCAGTGTGGTTCCTCCACAGGCAGCAGTTTCTGCCAGAAAACGTGCTCCTGTGTGGGCTTCTTTCTTGCCAGGAACCTGCTCCTCCATGGGGTCCTCCACCAGCTGCAGCTTCCTCCAGGGCATATCCACCTGCTCTGGCATGGGGTCCTCCATGGGCTGGATATCTGCTCTACTGTGATCCCCTCCGGTGGCTGCAGGAAATAACTGCTCTGGCATGGGGTCCTCCAGGGCTGCAGTGGAATCCCTGCTCGGACATCTGCAGCACCTCCTCCTCCTCCTCCTCCTCTCACCTCAGGGCTCGCAGGGCTGTTTCTCACACTTTTCCCCTCACTTCTTACTGGTGGGCAGCACTTTGCCCTTTCTTACACAGGCTTTCTCTGAGACACCACCATCGTGGCTGCGGGGCTCAGCTATGCCCTGCAGTAGCGGCGTTGAAGCAGGCTGGAACCGGCTGTGTCTGGGGTACAGAAAGTATGTAAAAGAAAAAGATATTTTAGACAGCTTCCATTCTACAGTCCTTGCATACACAAAATTCTGAGGTTCAACTGTCAGGCTTTTAATAAAATAGTTGAATGTAATCAAATTAGATATTCTCCTGGTAGTATGAAAAATTATAATTTTGCAACTGTATTTTTATTGCATTGGTTTTTGTCCAGGTTCATTTCAGTATAAAAGAACTTTCTTTGTGCTAGAGTCTGACTCCAAATTACAATGCAGCTTCAGCTAAGAAACTGGAAATCAATTCCTAAAATATTGTATTGATGACAAATAAATGATAGGCAAGTGACAACAGAACAACCTGAAAAGCTTTTGGACAGAAAATCAACATAAGTGTTCGTGTACATACCAATGGAAAGCGAGCTACACTCTAGGCTTCCTGAATAATATGCAAATTCTTGTTTCAGAGACCAGAATAATTTGTGCAGAGAATATTTATGGTATTTCTAGTATGTGGATCAAATTGTATAAGTATGTGTGATAGCCTTGAATCAGATACCTAGCTCTTTTCTATAGTAAAAAGATGTCACAAAATGTAGACCTGAGAAAAATCATGCATGAATATTTGTTATTTCCTATAATTTGGATCTGATAATATGGTGAAAGACAGCCCTACAGACTGTATTGGAAGACAATAAGCAAAGAAAAGAGTTGATTGTTGAACATGCTGATAGTATGATGAACAGATCAGATATTAATACTAAAAAGCATTGTACAGAGAATATGCACAAAGTTCCCAAAAGACAGAGGTGGAAGGAAAAGTTTTCCTTTTGTGTCTACCATATCATTTTCTATTGCATGAATATTTTCTTTTTTTTTTTGTAATATCAGAAAGACTGGGAAATACTTCCATTAATGATCTGCTGAATATGCTAAAGTAAATGCTACCCCCAGGTTTTGCTCATTCCCAGATATCCAAACTGCAGATGAGAAGTTAATGTACAAAAGTATATAAATGGCTGGACTTTGAGAACCGAGAACTTTACATAAAGACAGAACTGTAGCTGTCCCCAAATTTCATATCCGAGAGTCCAAGCAATAAAAGTACTGAGTGTTGCATAAATTTAAATCTGAAATGGGAATTATGTACAAGAATAAAAAGGGAAAAATGTGATTGCTGTAATCCATTACCTTAGAAAGAGGTTTGGAAATAACAATGAGATAAGAGGAAAAGTCAATGTTTCCTTTTGTAAAAAACTAATGGAGACAAAAATCTTAGCCATTATGTATAAACACTGTGTTTGACCAGATCTGTACAAACCCTTTTGTTCCTCAGTAATGGAACAGCACATAGAAGGAAAGGTTTCCACAGCCAACTGGCTAATTTGAGTGATCTGAAGACTTCACATAATGCAGTTTACATTTCTTCATACTTCGGCGTCTCATCATTTGCTGGTGAATACACTGAGAAGAGCGCAAAAGCCAGAGAAGCAGACATGGCAATCAATGTGCTCTGGCAAAGGAATGAAGGGGTACAATTAGGTAGGATTCAGAGGCTGTTAGTACAGGCAGCAAGGCAAATTAGTAGTGTGAAAAGATGATCTATTGTTAGTTAGTGAACAGTGCTGCAATTATTTTCTCTCTTTATGGCAGGTCTTTCCACCCCTCTGCCCCCCCGCCTTTTTAATTTTGCCGTAGTATTAACTGAGTGAAAACTCTGTCAAGGTTACACCTAATAGGGCTGGTGCACTTCTGTCTTATATTCTGCAGACAGAAATATGCTTGCATTCACTGTGCATAAGGTGTGTGGTGACTCTGAGATGTCCAGAATCAGTAGGTCTCATTAGTAAAGTAGTAGTAGGTGCTGCCCCACCTGGACACTGCAGTCAGATTGATTCTATAGCTCACATAAAGACATGCTAGAGGACAGGAAGATTGCATGTATTTCTCTTTTCCTATTCAAATAAAACTTGCAGGCAAAAAATACGAGAAACCTTGTTGTCTCATTAGCATTACTTTTAAAAAATAAGGTGGGAATATAAGGAATACATGTTGGTAGGTGACCTTTTTTATTGTTCTGTAAAGTTCAGCATCTTGTGACTTTTCCTGTGAGAATGCAAGTCACTAGGGAAATGCTTGCTTATATTACTAGCTGCATGTTTCAATGTAAGCAGTAATAAGCATTAGGATGTAGCAGAAGGGGAAAAAAACAAACAAAAACGTGGGAAGTAAATTTTTAAATATCTTTGGATGAAAAATGTAAGTCACTGCAAGATGGCAAAACTAATGGGTTCCACTTGAGATAGCTGATTGAGCCTGCTGCCTGGTAGCTGTTAGTGAGTCTAGGCTGATAATTCTTAGTTTGAGAAAACCATCTGGTAAGCACCATAGAAGCAAAACTGAATGCCTTGAAGGACTTGGAGCATACAGGCAATAGCAAGTAAGAGGCAAAACTATAATTTGGGAAATAGATAGCATTTCAAACCAAATGATTTAGACTGAGTGATTCATTTCTATACATGCTTCAGCCTTGTAGAAACACCAGCACAGCCTTTCCTCAAGTAATTCTGTTTAAAGAAAGAGTAAAAGAAGGCTAGATCCTGTATCCATACTAAGAAATACTGTACTCGGTGAATAATTAATGGAATAAGACACTCAGTGGGAATCAGAACAGCAAACCTGACCTAAAGACAGTCTTGAAACTGGATACATCGCAACCTTATCAGAAGGAAAAATCAAAGTATCAGATATGTTTATCAATCATTTTTAATCAGAGAAGTATCTTACTTTGTGAGAAGCCCTATAATCTTCAATGGGTTACTCACTATGAGTAAGATAATACAATATGGTTTGTATGAATTATTTTTTACTGATATATTAAAGGCATGGTGTAAGATCCTACTACCAAACTGCACATACATATCTGTATTATCTATTTTTGGTATCTTTGTATTTCTTAAGAGATTATCACATGTAATACTTCACAGTTCCAAAGATTCAAAACATAAATCCCCTGCAAATTGAAAAAAAAAAAAGAACAATTTATTATTGTTAGATTGTTTGGGGATTTTTGTGATGAGAGCTATCCAAGGAATGGAGATAATGTTTTCAAAATGATGGTATCAACCAGGCTAAATCTGAGAAAGAAAAATCTGTCTGAAAGACATTAGAAATAGTAAAAAAATGTTTTATCTCTATTAAGTTTTTTCTCAATATATAAATTTACCTAGCTTTAAACTTTCTTTTGTCAGTGATATACATGTCTGATGTTAAATAAAACATATTACATACTTTTTTCTTGTTTATGCATGGATGAACTCCATTTGCATAACTGCCATATACTGCAACAAGGTTTCCACTGAAAATCTTTTTCTGGGCAAAAAGGAAGACACTATATACATGGAAATAATAATTTAGTGTTATTTCAATTAACATTTTAACAATCAAATTGTCCAAATAATTAATTAATACAGAAAAAAAACCCTCATTGGTAAGACAAGTAAAACTGCCATGTAAAACTTCCTTGTATTTACCCCTTTTTTCTGGTGCTAGACTCACTTTTCTCACGTGCCTCTGGGTCCTAAGCTTCAGTCTTCCTTAATGAGACTGGGAAAGGGAAGGACTTAGAACAGTGTATCAGCAGCAGCATCCTGAGGTCTTTACTGGGAGGAATACAATGTCCATAGTGGCAGTTTCTTCAATCGTTGATCCACTTGGAGTTGTTTTAAGGTGTTTTCTTAGCTGTTCAGTACAAAGCCTATAGCCTTTTACTACTAACAGCAAAATTGTATTTATTGGGCCACACAGGCACTGTAGTTATGATATTCCGAAGAAGACTAACTGAATCCAAAATAAAAGATAGTTTAACATAAGTGCCAAGTTCAGCAGATGTTAAAAAAAAAAAAAAAAGATGCTTTATAGTCCAAGACCTCCCACAGCTTCTCCCATTACACCCCATGGGGATTAAGTTGTCCCTGGAATTGCCCCATTAGGGCAGAGCACGTTCTCATCTGTGCTTCACAGCAAGCAGCTGTGGGTACAGCCATTTTCCATCACTGCCATTTTCCAGCTTTGTCTCCTGTTAAGGAGAGGAAAGAGGTGAAGAAATACAAATCTCTTTCTTTCCCTCTCTCTCAGCTCTAGAGCTACAGCTTCCACATTTCTTACTCAAAGTGAGAAAACAGAACCAGAGACCATCTCCTCTCTCAGTAATCAAAATAGGTAAAGCAGATTTTATCCTTAAGGAATTCACAGAGTGCAAACTTGTCCTCCTATAAAAAGCAGAGGGTTGTTTTAATTCCCCTATCAAAAGACTCAACACATAATCATGTTCCAGCCCAGCTCAGACAAAACTTAGCAGTCTTATGCTCTTTTTTTTGCAGTGTACAGCATTACTTCTGTTAATAAATCATTAAGGACTCATAAAAAGAGGAGGAAAACACATATTAGACTTACTTATTTCAATCCAGAAAACATGGAATTGTTTAGGCATTCGATAGAGAATCATTGAGTAAGCAAATTTTCTAATACTTCCTCAGTTTAGTTTCTCTCTTTTTCCTTTGGAGACCACAGTTCATCCAAAGTATATTTATTGGATTCTCTTTTGGATGTCACAGTAGCATGATGACCCATTCACAAAAACTGGGGCAAAAGGCAGACTTCCTTGTTGATCCAGCCCATCTTGATTAAAATTTACTTTCTAGCTGACTATGATTTGCAAAGTCATCTATGCTATTTACTCCATCTTCCAGATCAGGGCAGAATGCATTGAATAAAATAAATTTTAATGCATATGTTTAAAGTATCCATCTACACTTCACCCCACATTAGAGTTTACTTTATTCATTGTCTTCCATCTAATTTTTCCTCTATGTAACAGCAATCATATTCAAGTGAATGTAGATCCTATTTGTAAGGTTTTCAAAGGCATGATCATACTTTGCTAAAATGCAAATATATCTACTGCATATCCTTCATCCACTAATTTTGTAAGTCTATCAAAAAAGCAATCAGGTTTGAGTGGCATGACATGGGGGTTTTTTTCTTTCCTTTTTGTTTATACTCATGCTGATTTTAAAAAATTAATGGTTTTCATTACAGCACTGAGATAATTCAATATAATGAAACGAGTACCTTATAATAATGAAATACGGAATAAATACAAAATGTAAGAATTGGAACTTCATCCAGAAGTTGTGGGTAGCATTCAAATATTTCATTATACTATATATACAATTGTTTAGGAAAGCAAACTAAATAATGTCATGTGTAAAGAAATTACCTAATAACAAAGATGTACTGAGCTGATCGATGCACTTTATTCTCATGGTATTGTTCATCTCTTCTCCCATTCTAAGCCTGTGGGTTATAATGCTTTTGAACAGACATTATTCTGACATTGCCATATGACAAATGAAAGGGTTGTCCAGGCAAAATGGATGTGACCTATGCATTTTCTAAAATCTTTGAATATTTATTCTGTTACTTTCAGGTGTTTGGCACCACAAGATTTTAAAACTAGGCGTGACCATTCTGTATAAAGCAGGCCACAGATTTTGTTCAACAGTTCCTGCAGGGAAAGAATTGTTCTTCTCCCCATGTAACTGGGAGATACAAAGTTCAATAACTTGCAGGTAAACTAGGGTATATCTTTTCAACGCATATACAATCTTAATTGTAAAACAACAGATTAATTACTCCCTTGGTAATCTGCTTCAGTGGAATATAACCTTCATTTTGCACAGCTGAATATTATCCCCAATTTGATTGTTTTCAAACATCAGGTTTTGGCTATGGCTCTTGTTTTTTTACTCTGTCTGTCAGTTTATTTAGCCTCCAGTGGTCAGTATCTTATTCCATGATGGATATTTATAATTCATGATCAACTCTTCTCTTAACCTTCTCTGCACTAAGGAAGAAGTCTTTCAATATGAGGTAAATTTTCCAAACCTTACCTTTTGAGCATTTTCCTATTATTGAGAGTGCTTTATAACTCTATGCATTAACCATTTATCATATGTATTCCTGGCCAGGAACTGAAGCCTGGGCTGGTTGTTTAGAACAACTATTGGAATAGCTAATGTTATTACATGAAACTTTGACTGTATGAATTGCTTCAGAGGGCTGCTACTTATTGTCACATATGCTGCAGTATTCAAAACATGAATGTGAATGTTCTTGGAGCATCTCTTCTCCTTGTGAGGTCTCATATGAGACCCCGAGCTGCAAAGAGATCTTTGGGTTTATCTTTTGCTTGATTGAAGAAGAACAGACTAGTTGGAAGACAGAATTGTGTGGGAGATAAAATGGAAAAAAAGTATTAGTAATTTGCAGTTGTCATCCGTAGCAACAAGATGAGCTGACAGTGCCAGGGCTGCAACTGATCTCTCCTTTCACTGATGAGGAGTAACAGCACTGCTTAAATGTCAGGCATAATGATCACTGAACAATGGATTAACACTACCTTAGTATCTACTGCCTCAACTTTGCAGTTTCAGGTAGGCATCTCCATACTGGTTACACTTCATGATTGTCTACAGAAAGGAAATGAGTGAAATAACTGTTGTATACTAGGAGTTTCTGTAGTAATTTAATGTGTGGAAATTTTAATAATGGTGTTTGAGTGCACTTTTCTGCTTTGGATTAAATTTTGGGGTCTGTTCTGGTAATGGCCCTTAGTGGATAAGGCTGTAAGGGAAGTGTAGACACTGTTGCTCCCAGCTTACAAAGGACATCCTATGAAAGACTGAATACTGCAGTTTAATTTTTATTTATTTATTTTCTTTACAAGGAAAGCCACTTACCTGAATTCTTGAACAGTGCATGTAATATTTATTAAGAGTGTACCAGAAAAAGCAGGTCAGACTGGTAAGAACAGAAAAGCTTAGCTGCAAAACCCAATGTAAGTACATTAACCACCTCAGCAGTCTCAAGTAAATCCCTTTTATTTGAAAATATCTAAATGAGGCTTCCACATGTACATCTTGGTTTAGTTTTATTTTTTTTTTAACAGATTGTAGAATAGGACAGGTTTCAAATGAAGATAAAGCACTGCTTTTTTGGATTTTGGGTAGAAGGTCTGTTCCACCATGGATGGAAGACAACTGTCGAATTGCTGCAACTAACAACAATAAACTCAGGACTTAATCTGAGAGTTCTGAGAAAAAACAAGAAGCTGGACTTCTGTAATGCAGGAGGTTGGACTACATGACCTTGAGATCCCTTCCAAACTAAATTATTATATGATTCTATAAAAAATGACATACTGCAGCATTTAGCACTAGCTAGACTATGTATGTGTACTCATAGACATAGACACTGAATATTATAGTTATTTGCTTTACATTTTGAAATACTGACAATTCAAATTACAACACAGAAGGTGACTTTTATTTTAAAATAAATTCTGCATTTAGGACCCCAGATTTGCATATATAGAAACCTGGATGGACTCAAATATTATATATAAGGGTTTTCATTTTCTTTTCCTATATAAAAATAAACACAGAAAGCTCTGTAAGGTCATATTACAACACGGTGGCAAAGAAAAAGACCTTCACAGCAACAGTGATTGTGTTTACATTTACTTAGCCCCTACAATCCTCACATGAGATTCAGGGCCTTATTTCTTCCTCAAAACCAAATCAAAGTAGAATGGAAGTGGAACTCTCAAAATCTCATTGATTTTTAAGACTGTAGTAAAGGAGATGGTAGGGAACCACCTCGTAATTGTTACAAGTCACTTAATCGAACAATAGTGTTCCCTTGTTTAAAAATGTTCATTAGCCAAGTGCTTTAGAAGAGCAAAGTGTACGTGTAACAGCCCTGCTGGGAATGGTAGCCTGGCCCCACTCTGTTAGGAAGGTCGTCAATGCTTATCCAATACCATGAGTCACAAAAAAATAGAACACTGTAAACTTTACTTAAAGGTTGGGTTTTATTAATTAACAGCAAGTGACTGCAAAAGTTTGGACCAGCAGATCTTCCTTTAGACAACAAAACATTAATAAAGATACAATGCAGTTCACTAGACAGCAAACGTCGTTTCTATATATTGATATAATAATTGCAAGTACAACCGCTAATGTTAACTGGGCTGCCAGGGAGTAGCAGAGGCCACATGCAGCTGTGGGCACCATGCAGCACCCACCAGCGCCACTGGGCCCCAAACCCCTGGCTGGCTGCTGTTTTTTCCTAGCCACTCACATTTGCAGTGCCTGGCAGACTAAAAGCCAGCAAGGGCTAAAGCTCCTTTTGCAGCTGACTTAGGCTTGGCTGGTTTGGGGCATGTCTCAGGAGTTACTGGAAACCTATCACTCCATGGAGCACTACTGTACTATGTAAAGGAAAATTGGATTTCAAGCTGTGTGCACACCCCCCGAAGACCCTGATATACCCAACTTCAGAGCTTCGCCGCAAGTCTGCAGGTGACTGCCTGCTCAGTTTCGACATTGCAGCACCACCATAGCAGCAGCTAGACTGCATAGGGATGACAGCAGGCATGTTTTAGGCAGAATCCATGCTTCATCCACCAAATTTCTTGTATCTGCTTTGCTGCTGAGCTCACCTACCCTCTCTGTCTAACTTGGGGCTTTTGTTCAGTTTGGATGGAAGGAGAATCTGCTGTCAAACAGCAGACAGGATTACAGCATAGACCTGTCCATGGGGTTCAGTGTCTGCACTGAAACAAAGCGACTTTCTTCCAAAGGCAGTATGAAATCCTTGCTCTTCAGAATGGGGGGGGGGGGAGCAAAAAGAGAACACACACGCACAATTTTTCACAAGCTCATCTCTCTCTTATATTTTTGTAGTAAGATAGCACCTTCGTCCATGTCTGTTTATCCTAGTGTTTTCAAATATTGCTCACCATCAAGGAATCTGAGCTGTACTGTATTTAATTTTTGGAAAAAAAAAATTGTGGTTCTCTTATATTTTTGAAGAACATGAAGTAACAGAGTATTGCAGATAAATACCAAGTAGAAAATGTAGAAAGGAATATTGAAATATTAACTCACTTCATTAGCTTTTTGCATTCCTCCTTTCAACTGAAATCTGGAATTTAGTTTCAATTTGTACTATAGTTTAGTCTTTAAGACTAGATAATAAATAGTCCTTACAATCTATAAATAGAGTATTTCCTGAATACACAATAGTGACAGAAGCCAAAGACAGAATTTGAATTTGTGTGGGAATCTCTGTGGCAAGTGGAAATCAGTTCCATACAACCACAGGGAGGTTAAAATAAAAAAATTAAAATGGCATTACATTATTCTAGACTACAAAGCAATATGAAAAGTGTGAAACCCAGATAGTCTTGTATTGACCTGAAGAGGTATAAATATGTTCAAAATTTAACTCTCAGCTGGATCTTAATTAACAATTCTGTTTTTTCCTTTGTATGGAAAACAGTATTTCCATACACTCCATCTTCAAACAAGTGAACATCCAGTATTGTACATTTCTCATTTAAATAGCAAATAAAATGTTTTATTTTCAGTGTACTGAGACACTACATTTTGAGACTTTTCTGCTCAGCATAGAGCTCTCGAAAATCCAGTTGTAATTTTGGGTGCTGAACCTCTGGAAAATCAATCATTGTGCAACTCTGAAAATATAGGTTTAGATAGGCAATAAACCTAAAAAAATGCCCACCCTGTATATTAAATATACATCCATTAGTGACTTAAAATGTGAAAAGCAACAGTTTCTCCTTTCTTACCTTAAAACTGGAAAATCTTACTTTGGAAGTAAAAAGAACAGGTGGTAAAATATAATGGAGTGAAATAAATGCTAAAGCTATTCTAGTCACTAATTAACCTTGTCTCACTTGATAACAAGCTCAAGAACATTTCCTGCTTTCCTGTACACATACACATCAAAATTACACAGTGGAGGGTTTGAATGAGTTTGGGCTAATTTTTCCAGTTCATTATATTACAGATTGAAAGGTCTTTTCTTGAAAAATAGAAAGAAATAATGTCAAACTAGGGGTTGTATTTCCTTCATGGTGTGGGTTTTAGCACAGTATTTTTAGAATTACTGGTTAGTGTTTCTTAAGGATGTATCCTAAAATGTCATTGTGCCTTGTCTAGTCCAAGATGTGCCTCACAAAACAAATGCATGCCATTGGCTTTAACTTTTCATTGCACTATACATTTCTGCTTAGATATATGAAAAGCAAGTACGCAAAGTAAAAAGGCCCTTTTCCAAGGCTGTTATTAGACTGAAATTTTGCTTTGCTCCAAATACGTCAGAAAGAGATGATGATAAGACGTCTTAGTACTTCTGCCCATCTTCCCCTAACTTTGAATATGTATGAAAGTATGGAACAGAAATGTGTTGAACTAAAAATTATCTTGCTACAATCAAAAATTTAGCTGCCATATATACTCTGAAGAAACGAAAGGGTTTGAGGCGTTGAACAAAGTTGTATAAAACCTTGTTTCAAACTCTATTAAACTTTTCAGGAGTAAGTTATAATTTACCAAAATTATTTTTAATTAAAGAAATTCACAAATTAATTCCTGTAATTATTACTAGCTCTATAAATTGTTTAGAAGCTTTAATTATGAACATTTAATATTCAAAATTCAAACTGAATTGTGATTAAATATAGTCCTATTTCTGTTCTTGTGCTGGATGAAAATAACACTTGGAATGAAGGATTTCAGAGTATTAAGAATACACATGCATAAGAGTTAAAAACTGACAAATTGCCTAATATTTACCTGAAATTCACAGTTTCTTCTTGTTCAACACCCTGTTACAGCTAAGGAACACTGATGACAGAAGGCAAAAACTATAGACGTTTGGAAAGAACTGAAAAGAGTTGGATAAGAAGTGAAGGTGAAGGCAAGAGATTTTTAAGACTGAAAACTAAATACATGGTGCATGTGTGTGTGCAAGTTTGTCTGGTTTATGTATTTGTGTTTCTGTACATACAAAGACACAGCTGTTGACGTAAATTTGACCAGGTGTTAGCTCTGTCAACTTTAACCTAACTTTTGTTGCTGTTACATAAGTGCTTTGTAGCTGTAAGTGCTTTCATAATGTCATCATTTTCATTACACTTACTAGAGACTTGTCCCAAGTTAGTGGCATATGGCAATGGGCTGAGGTGATGAAAATTTACTTTGTACAGAACACATAAAGAAAAGGGCTAGATACTATATTTTCTAGGACTGCAATGGCATTGATACAGTATCAAGCTCGATGTGCTAACACTGATTACCTGCTTCCCTCTGATCAGTTCCTGTGATGGAGTTTGTGGAGTGAGAAAGTAGCCTCTTGGTAAAACCTACTCAGGAACAGCCAGAAAAGTCTATGATTTACACCCACACTCCTACCAAACAACTTTAGAAAAGATTAACTAGAGAGAAATTGCACTGTTTTCAAAAAATGAAAAAAAACCCCAAAACTAAAGACCCACTGAAGCTTGAAATATTCTATAGGGAAATGAAATCCATTTACTTCCCACTGCGTGTAAGAATCAAGACAGTGCAGTTTGCTATGGAATGTCCAATTACACAGCCACCTTTACCCTTTTTGAATCTATATTCTGGAAAAAGACAGGGAGACAGCCAGAAAAAAGAAGATTTAATACCATCTCATTCATGATATTTTTCTGTATTTCATTTCCCAACTAATTAACCTTTTACTGCAGAAAAAGTTCTACATTAAGAAGCACAGCATAACAATCAAACAATGTACCATTACTGAAAGACTGTTTCTAATTTAAAGTATTTCCATTCTTTAGAAAAAATGCTCCTAAGTTCCATAAAAAATATTTCTGTATACCCTGCTCCCTCATCACCTAAAAAACCTCTTACACATATGCAGAATTTAAATTTAGAATTATTTTTATTTCAGTTTCTAGTTTTTAATGTCAAAAATGTTTCAGCAATATAGAAAGGTAATATAGAAAGATTATATTTTTTCATGTTAAAAATTTTGAACAATACATGAATTAATTTTATTATGTACAGACTTGTTATATAGATTTAACTATACCTGCATAATCTGGTGTCATTTTAAAGAAATAGTACTTAAAATGTATAGAAAGCATATGTACACATACAGGGTCTTTCCCTCTATATGCACCCACCTACACCTTGTTTATATATAAATACATATATGTGTATATATATTACAAGTTTATATACCTTCTGTGTGAAATTATATATGAGAACATATATACATGTAAACAGATGTGTAGACATGCATTGTTTTTCATTTACTGAACAAAGTGAATGAGACAAAGTACCGTATCTGTCTCAGTCACAGACTGCCTAGAAGTCTTTGTACACGGTCATCATCTCTGCATTACCAGAAGACTTGGACTGTTGACTATAAATATAATCTAACTTAAAGAACATATAAGAAATGTCACTCTCAGAATTAGCCCCTCCTCAACATAGTTCTAAAGTGGCCACTCACTGAAAGAGAAATTTCTCCTTGGTGAGATGGTTTTCTGCTGCTTTCATTTACCTCATAATCTATTTTGAAGACTTCCTTGGTGACAGATATTCAAAAACTCCTTAACATGAATATACTTCATTTAAAATCAGTCAGCTAAAAACCTATATAATGCATCATTTTAATAGTTTGAAAAATCATAGTCACTATTATACAAGAAGCTGGTATAACCAGATATGATTATTAAATGGATAACATGTTATGGTTGAAAGAGTCCAATAGACTCATTATGCTGAAAACATTTCTGGAAATAGATTTCTTTTTTTTCCCCCCACATTTCTGCATTTTTAGAAATGATATTTCTTTCCCACATTTCAAATGTTACATCTAACAGACAAGTATATTTATGTGCAAATTTCAAAATGATTGAAATTGCCACTTCACAACCAAAGAACACTATTAATGGCAAGTGCTGTAACAAATTGTTCCCAGTACCTTTTTTGCTGTTCTACCAAAGCCAAGCTCCTGGGTGCATCACATTGCCCATTTCACTGCTTCAAGGGGGACAGCCTATACAGGGCCACTTTATATATGAAGGAAGACAACTTAGATTAGCTGACACTGTTGTTATACAATACATATATCATCATCTGTAGATACTTTTCTCAACTCCTGCGAAAGTCACAAGGAGGACTTTGCTGACTTCAGGAGCTGAATCAGGTCTACAGTGCCCTTCAGGCTGTAAAGACATGGGCCGTGCAATTTCATATGGAGGGACAGCTTTAAACATGCGCAGTTCTCTAGAAAATCTCTTTCCTTATGCAAGGGCTCAGGCCTATCACAAAACATTATGAGGCAGATGCTTGGAGATCAGAACAGGCACACAAAAGATGCAGCAGCATCAAGGCTGTCAGGCACAGTGTGAAACTGGATTGACTGTTCTTTCCATGACACCTATGCTGCAAGAAAAAGAAAGACAGGAATTCTTTAGCCCTTGTGCTGTGCCAGTGTAGTAGAGTAACATTGCAGCAGCACCAATTGGTGGCAGAAGATACTGTTCATCATCTTACTTGTCCTTCTTCACCATCTACGAGATCACATAACTAGTAGAAACTCCATGATAATTAATTTTGTTCCATGTCAATGTCTAGGAATCTCCTGCAAATTCACTTTGTGATCCAGTAGTTTTTTTACTTGATGGATTACATTCAGAATACTGGAAGATATGAACCCCGTAGTGTGAAGATAGGGTACATATATTTCATCTTGCGAGCAGTGGAGCGCTCTCAGTATCTAATGAAATCAGCAGGGACTTAAGCATCTTTCAGGACCTAGCTCTGTCATTTCTTACAGTGGAAAATGAGATATAAGACTACTGTAAGAAAATAATTGATACTATTCCTCTAGAAATCTCTGTAAGGATACTGAGGGAATAAGCTGACCACGGAATCTGAGTCTGCTACACTGAAACTTCATAAATGCAAGATTTTATACTAGTACAGTCAATTGCCAGGTATTATTAGCAAGCTAGGGTTTTTAATAACTGTGCTTAATGCATATTAATGAGGAGAACATGATTCTTCTTCTATTAGAGGCCTCTGAGGTCTAGTTTGGAAAGACATCAAAAGGGTAAGTTTTATTTTTAAAAAATATAAAGACTGTGAGATTAGCTTCTAAATTATTGTGTTCTAACTCGCTTCAATTGATTCTCTTATTTGGACTTGTTTGAAGTTTGACATCAGAGTCTCAGTGGAAACATAGCCATGGATTTAAGTACCAGTTTGGCCTGTGTGCTGCTGCACAAAATCTTCATTTGTCCTGAAATAAATATACAAGGCCTAAAAGTCTGATAATAAAGTAAAAAAAAAAAATCTAGTTGGTTCCATGAAAATAATGAATTCATTAATAAACAATTTTCAAATTATAATTTGAAGTGTATGCGTGTATACAGACTAATGTTTCTCTTGACAGGAAAGATTTGCCTGGATCGATGTGATCCATGTAGTTGGCTTTTTTGCTGGCCTTAGGAGACAACATGCTCAACAATGTCGAAGGATTGTGAATTAACTTCCAAAGTACAGTGGCCTTGCAAATATTGTTTTCAGTATTAATTACAAACTTAAACTGTCTTTTGTTAGATTTTTTTTTTTTCTTTTTTGGCAACACAGTTTGGAACACATACCCAAAATGGTGAAACAGCTGAGTACAAATGATTTCTGGAACCCTAGGCTTCAACACTTCTGGTTTCCCTAATCAGTAATGGGGGAGTCTTCTGGCTTTGGGAAATTTGGATGTCCTATTTCATGTCAGTACATGAGATAGGAAAACTGAAATTTTCTTAAGCTCTTCAGAATTTTCTTTCTGACAGAGGTATCATGAGTTCTCTTTTGTTACGATGGACCAGAACAAAGATTTTTAAGATGTTGGTGTTTCCCATGGAATAGAAGTTAGATTAGTTTTACCCAGATGGATGTGTGGTGATTTAAAATGGTGTTACTTATGATTGTGAAAGTCTATGCTAACAAATGGACATCTCAACATCCGGTTTAAAATCTCTGCTTCTACACTAGCGTAAAGTGAGAAAATACAGATGCTGGAAAATGGAGTGGTACCACTGAAACAGGAATATTCTGGAAAGAAAAATATTTCTGAAAATATTTAATCTTAAATAGGAATGCTGTTTTCTCAACCTACAAAAAAATAGGCTTCATGTCTTCAATAACTTCAGAAGGATGTTCACACAGTATTTAGGTGTTGATTAGTAAATGACTTAGAAATTTCTGAACAAAACTTGTTAGGAAATTCATATTGGAGTCTTGGACTTAAAAACAAAAACAAACAAACAAACAAAAGCAAAAATCAACCAACCAAAAAAACCACCGAAGTGATTAATTCTAAGTGTGTAAAATGAATAGTTCTGTTATGGACTAGGTCTAAATGTGACCTGAACTTTACATTTCTGGATAATATATTTATCGTCTATCTTCCCTGAAGGATGGAGTGCATCTCTCCTAACAGCACAAGTTTCATATTCTAAAAGGCAATGTGATCTTATGGTGTAATCACTCAAAATGAACACAAGATCTGATTCAGCATTCTGCTGTATTTGGGGAAACACTGAAAAGAATGCAAAAACTTAAAGAAGAAAACCCATTTCCTTCCCACATCCTTTTGTCCCTGAAGCTTACTACATCATTTTGATGTCTGCTGGAAGTCCAGTGACTTAACTGGACTCAAGCATTACCCAGCAAACACTGATACCAATGAGAAAAATAAATTATTTCCAAGAACTGGACTGAACCTTTAGCCATTCACTAGAGAAAAACACTTGTGCTATTCATGAATGATGCTCAAAAGAACACATTGTCATAAACATTGCTAGTGCAAGTAGAACCAGATAGTAAAATGTCTTTGTAATTAAAGCAGGAATGGGGAAAACCAATGAAAGCAGAAGACAGATGAGGAAGAGGAGGGGGCAAGAAGGTCAGGAGTTAGTGCTTGGAATTCAGTTTTCCGCAGAAGTGCTAGATAATGTTAACACAGAAGAGGCAGGTAAATGGGGAGGAGAAAGCAAAAATAAAATAACAGTCCTTAAACAACTTTTAAGAAAATAGGTGTTTTGCTTCCCTACAGCTTCTGGAATTGTTTGCCACCTGCATATTCTATGGTACCTTAAACCTCAGCTATAAGCATTAATGTTTAGGAAGATTATAGCGCACTCTCAAAGACTAGGTTATATAATTATATAAACTGCAAATGTGCAGCATTCCTCTGCAATGTTCCTTGTACTGTGTATTTGTGGAATTAACATTTCAGTCTATGTTCGGTTCAGGCTTTCAGTCCAAAGCTCTGGAGACAAAATTCACCCTTGCTGCATCTATATTTGAAGATAGCTAGTGAAAACAGAGTCAGATTTGACAGTGTCTAACAAATGCCTGTATCCATTGCCCCTGTTGCCAGCTTTGTGCATTTCCTTCGGAATCCCATACTGGGGAGACAGCAAGGGCGAGCAGTCTGGAGACACAGAGGAAAGGGTGTAAAGAACAGCCACTGGAAAAGCCTGCAAGCCCATAACTCAGGTACCAAAACTACCTCCTCTATCATGCCCTTGGGATTTTGATAGACGATTAATAATACTGGAAAATTCTAGCTAAAGCTGACTATATAAGGCTTCATAATAGTTGCACACTTGGAAAGTATTCACAATTTGCGGAAGGTCAGACCCTTCTAATTATATCTTGTCTTCAAATGTTTCTCAAATTTTCTGTCAAAATGCTTGGAAATTTTTTTTCCTTGTTTGTCTGTTCATCTGTTTAGAGTAGCTGATCATCTAGAAAACATTTTTCATGTTATATATTCCGAACAGCATCCTCCCAAGAAATTGCTTTGAGCCGTGGAAAGGTCATCTATGGGGGCACAGAAATATAAATTGGCGAGAAAATTACTGGATTTTTTATTTACACTAATATTGACTTTTAACACATATTTTAAGGTTGAAAGAATTTTGTGCGTAGTTATGAATTAAAATCAAATGTTCTGATAATTATTTTAAAACTGTAACATACATCTTACTGATCACCACCCCAAATTAATTAATTTTACATTCAGTAATAGCTGGCCACAGGTCTATGTGCAAATCTACTCAATATTTTAATACCTCAGTTTTTAAGGTCAATATAGGTCTTATTTCATTGGAAAGAGGAGTGAAAGAATTAAATAATTAGAAATATTTTTAACTGTCAAGTCTAGATAGAATCCAATTTGCAACAGCTTCTTCAAATAATTTAGAACCTGTTCAATAATAAAGGCACTTGGTACAATTATAGTGTATTCTGATCTGCCCCAATGCGTGCGATTATCCTGTAGCTGCTCCCTTTTCCAAACTGATGGAGTATCTTGACATTTCCCTTTAGTAATAGGTAACTTGAATTATAAGGTCCTGTGCCCAACATTTCTGATTTAAATCTGGTTTAAAAACAAGTTGTCCTGGTTTCGGCTGGGATAGAGTTAACTGTCTTCCTAGCAGCTGGTACAGCGCTGTGTTTTCAGTTCAGTATGA